>CAMOHE010042952.1:0-15236 GCA_946598075.1 Artocarpus hirsutus
CTCCTTGTTGTACGTCTTAAACTAGCTATCTTATCCTTGAAAGCTGCATCTACATTGAGAATCAACTTGGGATGAGAAGAGGGATGTCTGTTGTCCAATGTGAAAGAGGCATCAAGCATGATCCTTTCTGATCTGCCATGTCGATCATCTCGCTCCTTCACTTCTCAAGAAATCCGCCTTAGAGATCAAGCATCAACGAATAAGGTCCTGTTGTCTTTAGGACATTCCCAAGTGTAGCCTTGCATTTCGAGCCTTCCACAGTTGATCTATAATACATGTAACATGCAAGGTTCGAAGGTCATTACCCTTGAAGCACCAGGCAATGAAGTTTGAAGTAGTCTCCCACGTACGATCAGAAGTAGGACCTACCCAAACGGCCCCGAACTAGATTGACCGAGCAAAGCCACACTCCCACAGCACGTGGATCGTGGATTCTAACAAAATGCCACATGTACTACACTCAGAGGGATATGGGATCTAATGTAATGAAGTCTGCAGCAGTTGGGAGAATTGTAGCTTAGAACTCAACAGTTTAGACCAAAAGTATACGTAAGAGAAAAGTGGTGAATTTGGTCCAACCAATAAGCGCTTTTGACGGAAAATTTCCACTTTTAGAAAGTTTTCAAATCAGTCGATCTTTCAAAGGAGTTAGGAGAATACTAAGATTCCTGATCTTACGCCCTAACTCGTCACCAAAGATTCAACTCATATGAACATAGACAAGATGTAACCCCCATCAAATCGAAGTATGCAAAATCTTGGGGGAAATTGGTTATAGGGACGCGAGAGGTTGAAGTTGCAAATGAAATTTAAAGATGACATTAATCTTCAAACCTTGTTCCTGCAAAATACGGAACAGATGCGAAAATAATTAATTGAAGAGATTTTGAATAATTAGGATTAGTGTTATGTGAACTTCGGCTTATATAATATTTCACGTAGTGTATATATATTTTTAATTTGGTTATGTTGTTATTTCTATCTGGTGATTTATGATGTGTTTGTACTGTTAACTTGGATGTATTGTTTATGTACTGATTTATTATATGTCAGCGTTCTATGTAATATTTAATTCAATGCACGTGTTATGTATTTGTTTTGTTTCCTTGGTAGTTTTGCGATTTATTTATGTAGTCAATGCTTACGCCATCCTAGTTATGTGGATAAAATTCTAGTGTAGGATAACCTCGTAATATGACAACATGTTGTGCATTGAGCACAAGGGGTAGTTCATCCAACGCCAGAGTCGACGATGATATTATCTTAATTCGTTGGATGTACTGGCATCAAATACAGATCAAAAGGTTTATAAAACGCCCCATACATACATCTTTGTTAGCCGGGAGTGTAACACCTGCCAAATTTCATATAACGGATTATGTTAAGTTAGTGATGACGTTAAATAATTTCCTTATTGATTTATGATATTATTGTTACTGACTACTTTATTTTAAGTGTTATAACAGGTGACGATTACGTGGAATTGATGTGCTCAATGTGCTCATGTCAATTACGTTGTTTTTGCAATAATTAATGTTTTGTTAAACTTTGTTGTGAAAGGTAGTTCGGCAGGCTAAACCTTCAAGTTCGGCAGGCCGAAATGACCCTTACGGAACGGCAGGCTGATGAATATAATTGGCAGGCCAGACCTCATGCATTCATTAGGCTGAACTGTGCAGTCGGCAAGCCGAAAACTGTTGACGAGCAATCGGCAGAAATCATCCAAAATTTGTGATGATGTTGGTGATAATGATTGGATGATTTATTTTGATTGATTGGCATATTTTTGGATTGATTTCTTTAATTTTGTTAAAGAAATGTTTGACTTTAGATTGATTGGATGATTTGATATGGTTTCCTATTTTGAAAGCTTGAAATATGGTAAGTGAAGCTAAATTAGTTGACCTACCCTTAATTCCCTCTCTTAATCCTCATGAAAGCAGCGTTTTCTTTTATTTTCCCTGCTGCAAATATTGAGAGCCAAATTAAAAAAAAAAAAATTTCTCTCTTCCTATATCGTGTGTCGTTCTCGCTCTCTTCTTTCTCAGACATTTTCTTTTCCTCTTCACCACATACACTTCTCCTTTTTTTCTTCATTATTTTTCTGCAAATAATCAAAAGAAATATTGAGTTTTCTTTGGGCGAATTCAAAGGAAGTTTGAGAAGACATTGTTTTAAGGTAAAAGACTCTTCTCAGCAATTTTGAAATTTTGAATACCCTGTAATCCGACTGCTATATCTTTCTCTAAAAATTTTGTTTTGCTCTGAATTTTTAATATGTTATTCATGTATGTGTTATGTGCTAATCCTAAAAATTTCACCTCATTTGGATTTTCTACGCTGAGATATGAATTTTCTTCTCTCTACCACTCACTGCTGATTAATGCTAAATGGTAACGTTGTATTGTCTCTATGTTCCGACTCCCATAACTCTGTCCTCAAATTTTCATTTGCTCTGAAATTTTAATATGATTTTCATGATTATGCTATGTGATGTTGCTCCAAATTTCGTGCCATTTGGTTTCGTGTAGGTTGAGATATTAAATGTTCATGCTCTACACCTCATAATGAATTGTTGCTGATTGATTATATTGCACAAAAACACGATTTTTGTTCAAGGGCCAAACGTGCTTTGATTTTTATCAAATTTAGTAAAAATGATTGTGGTTATATTAGGTTTTTAACTGAAAAATTTCATAATAATATCATGTGAATGTTGTGAGTTATTAAACTTTTTCTTGACTAGGTTTTTATGGCTATGAACTTGTAAGCTTTAGACCTCTTGTGTCTCTAATTTTTTTATTGTATCTAAATGATTTTGTTTGGTCATGGGAATTGTTATAGTAGGGTATTATTATTATGCATATAGGTTGTCACAAAAATTTTGAGGACAAAATTATTTTCGTAATATTTTTCTTAAATGCTAGTTTGAAAGGCGTTCCCTGCCCATGTCTATAAAATCAGTTTTACTACCGATTTCAATTGTGTATTTTGACCTAATCTGATTTTTGTTGAAGCCAATTTTTTGATATGTTATAGTTCTATGTGTCTATTATATGTGTTAATTTTTGTAGAATTTTTCTATTGCATGAAAATATGATAAACAGACCTGAGTTTAGAGTCGTTCACTGCCTAACTATTGCTGGCAGATTTTGTGTCAAGAATTTTGTGATTTATTTTAAATATTAAATGGAATTTTTATGGCCAACGAAAAATCATGGTAATATTTTTATGTGTTAACTTTGTCTCTACCAAATTTGGAGCTTGAATTGTGTGTTAATTATGAGATATTAGACTATGAATTCATAATGGTCAGACAGCATGTGTATAGGCAGTTTTGCTGAAATATTTTATTTTGATTGATAAAATGTGTTTTGAATTAATGTTTTTTTTAAGAGAAGCATGTATGAGTATGTTACGTGATATTGAATGATTTCAAGGTCTCATGAAAATAAATGTTAACTATTATTTTTAATGAATGTATGACATGAACACACTAAAGAGCTAGCACATTAAGATTGCGGCGACGTCACCTACAATTCAGTTAAGGTTAAGTAAGCTTATTAAGGTAAGTACATTCTCACCTGCAACATGATGAGTTTCTTCTTAATTTTACCTAAATCATTTTTATTAATTATCTAACTTAAATAATTTTATTCTTAATTTTAAAATATTATTTTATTCTAATGTCGAGCGATCGCATATGCCTCATTACATAGCATCCTTGCTGGCCATAATATCATCACAGACCGGTCTTCTTTTGATGTCCACAATCTTGGGCTTGCCTCCTCTTCTACTCCGCAAATGTAATTCTTAAAACCCCGTTCTCCAGACGAGACTTTGTTTGATCAACATTTGCATTCCTGGCAATTCCTAAGTACACTGGCGAAGTTACAAATTCCAATTCTTTCTGTAGAATTATAAAAATTTTAATCAAGTACACGGCTATATCTATTATATAAATTTGTAATATTTTTTTCAAAAGAATCTGGTTACAGTTCTTATGTGGAGCAACCACCGATGCCTCTGTCACAAAAAGTCGCATAATAAAATTATTCAAAGAAAAATAATTAATTAAATAGATTTTATGTTAAATCCTGATTGGCCCACGTGGAAGGCAGATTTTTCAGTAACAAAAAAAAAAAACAGATAACTACCTATTAACCGTTGCATAACCGTGTGATGGCCACGGTTGATATTAAATAGCCCATGTTTTGGTTCCTGGATATGCAATTCTAAAAATACACCATCTTCGTAGAATTGAGAGTGTCCAGAAAAACCAAAATACACTGTGAAATTTTTGGTCAAAAAATAGAGCAAGAAAACAATAGCAGGAGGTAATATTCGATCCATTTTGCTTCCGCTCATGTAATTTGTTGTTATTATGTTATATGCCACTTTCATTTGGCATCAGAGCCGATTTAAAAAGCCTCTGCCTTGCTATATGCACGTTCAGTTTTTAAAGGTTCACATAAAAAAATTTTGGTGATTTCAGGTTCTTAATTTTGGAGCCTTTTTGTAAAAAATAAAATTAGAAATCATTAAGATACAAGATCTCTAAGGTTTCTGCGATTTGAAACGTCAAAAACGGTGTCCAAAATGCTTAGAAACCGTTGGGTTTTAAGCCGGGTCAGAACTAGGTCATAACCGGGTCAAAAAGACCCAGCTGGAGGTTGAAGATGAGCCAAACGACATGTAGTTTTATTCAGCAAAAAATGACACGTCGTTTTGTGTGTAAAGGAGTGATATCGTCCGTACAAAAACGACATGTTGTTTAAACAAATCTCGGGCTGCACTCATTAAGGGAAAACAACACGTCGTTTTCCATTCTGAGGAAAAACGACATTTCGTTTTAAGGGCACCGAAAATTTTTAAAAAAATCCAAAAATAAAAAAAAATTATTTTTTTTGGTGTTTGGATATGCACATAATTTTTGCAATAATTTCATGGGAAATTTATTTTATACATTATGTGCCAAGTATTTATTTTATGTACATGATTTTGAAAATATATTTTAATGCATAATTACGAAATTAATTATGCATATCATTTAGAAATTGTTCTATTTTAATGAATGTTTTATTGGAAAACATGTTGTGGATAATTGATGTGCTAATTTATTGTTATATATATAATTTTTGCTTTTCATTATACATATTATTACGTTAATTATTTAGCACAAATTTAGATTTTGTTTATAATTGTTTGCATTGCCTATAGAATTTGCAATATTACATGGATAATTTTTATGAACAAAATTAAAATGTCTTAGTGATTCATATGATTTTGAATAATTAGAGCTTAGCCACAGCACCTCTAATTATGTAAAATTATATATTAATTGGTTCAGAATCACATTTGGTTAAAATTCATTTATTGCAATTAATTGTACTCAATATAATAAAATTTACCCACAGGAATTTTATTATATTAGTATAACTAATTGGGATAAAATATCAAATTATATTTTCTAATTTATCCACAGGTATTAGAAAAGGGAACATAATTTAATAGTTCTATCTACAGTAAAATGAGTCTAATTGAATTAAAACTTTAGCCCACAAGCAAGTTTTATGTCATAGATTCAAGATTTTATGCATGATTTACATTGGTAAAGCATGATTTATGTCTATTAGTCTCAATATTATAGATCATAAGCATGTTTATTTTAATTATGCAGTCATACAACCTGTGAATTTCTCTGATATTTGATGTGATATCCCTGAGCTGAAAGGGGATAATTATAAGGTCTGGAAAGAGAGAATTCTCCTTCACTTGGGGTGGATGGACATTGATTATGTTATAAGAAAAGACGAGCCTGTAATCACTAAAGCCAACACTCAGGATGAGATTGCTCTTTATGAACGTTGGGAGCGATCTAATCGCCTTAGCGTTATGTTCATAAAGACTAAAAGCTCTGCTGGGATACGTGGTTCTATCGAACATTATGACAAGGTTTGGGCATTACTGAATGCCATTGATGAGCAGTTTGAAACTTCAGATAAGGCACTTGTTAGTACCCTAATTATGAGGTTCTTGTCTTTGAGGCTCACCAGTGTGAGAGGTGTGCATGAGCACATTATGCGCATGAGGGACATTGCGGCTCAATTGAAGACCCTTGAGGTTGAGATGTCTGATTCGTTCCTGGTACATTACATTTTGAACACTCTACCCTCTGAGTATGGTCCCTTTAAGATCTCCTATAATACACATAAGGACAAATGGTCAATTAATGAGCTATTGACCATGTGTGTTCAGGAGGAGGGAAGACTCATCATGGAAGAGGGAGAGAAAGTAAATTTGGCAACCTAGGATAAAAAGAAAAATCAGACCAAGCAAAAAGGGAAAGGCAAGGCTCCTGCCCAGCCAAAAATTAAGAAGGAGCTTAAGTGCTTCTTTTGTAAGAAGAAGGGGCACGTAAAGAAGGACTGCTCTGAATTTTGGGAATGGCTTGATAAGAAAGGTACTCAACTCTCACTTGTTTGTTATGAATCTAATATGGTTGATGTTGTTTATAACACATGGTGGATTGATTCTGGATCTACAATCCATGTTTCGAATACCTTACAGGGTATGCGAAACCTAAGGAAGCCGGTGGGAAGTGAGCTAAGCACCTCTTTAGAAACAAGATTCGTTCACATGTGGAAGCCATCGGAATATGCACCTTAAGTTTAAGTAGTGGTTTTATTTTGGAATTGGATAAGACATTTTATATTCCAAACTTTTCTAGGAACTTAATTTTTATTTCCAGACTTGTACCTTTGGGATATTCCTTTACTTTTTCAGAAAAATGTTTCAGTTTATTTTATAAATCTGATCTTGTTGGGAATGGTATTCTATCTGATGGTCTTTTCTCAATTAATTTGCAAAATGAACCACATCATACTACTATGCATGTTCAATCTGGCATTAAACATTGTGTTGTAAATGAGGATTCCTCTATGTTGTGGCATCGAAGATTGGGACATATCTCCATTGAGAGAATCAAGAGGTTAGTGAATGATGGAGTACTCAATGCTTTGGATTTTACTGACTTCAAGACTTGTATTGGTTGCATTAAAGGAAAGCTAACCAACAAGTCTAAGAAAGGTACCAAGAGGAGTTCAGAAATATTAGAGATCATACATTCAGATATTTGTAGTCCAGATATGGACTCATATGGTCCAAAATACTTCATCTTTTTCTTAGATGATTACTCACGGTACATGTATTTCTACTTGCTTCATACAAAGGATGAAGCATTAGATGCCTTTAAGGTTTTCAAGGCTGAAGTAGAGAAACAATGCGACAAGCAAATTAAGATCGTGAGATCAGATAGAAGTAGAGAGTACTACGGTAGATACACTGAGTATGGACAAGCATCTGGTCCTTTTGCTAAGTTTCTTTAAGAACATGGGATCGTTTCCTAATACACTGTGCCTGGTTCTCTAGACCAGAATGGTGTAGCTGAAAGAAGAAACCGAACATTAATGGACATGGTGCGGAGTATGCAGAGTAACTCCCATCTTCCTAGATCCTTGTGGACTGAAGCTCTTAAGACGGCAGTGTATCTATTAAATCGAGTTCCGACTAAGGCTGTCCCAAAGACGCCATTTGAGTTATGGAAAGGTTGGAAACCCAGTTTGAGACATATACGCGTTTGGGGATGTCCGTCTAAAGTAAGAGTGTACAACCCACAAGAGAAGAAGCTAGATACGAGGACCATTAGTGGGTATTTCATTGGATATACCGAAAGGTCTAAAGGATATAGATTCTACTGTCCAACTCACAGCACTAGATTTGTGGAATCAAGGAACGCTAAATTTCTTGAGAATGACTTGATTAGTGGGAGCGATCAATTTTAGAACATAGTTTCTGAAAGAGATCATATTGAAGCTCAACCATCTATATCTGGTGATAGGTTGATTATTGTTCATAACACTCCTATAGTTCAACCGAGTGTTGTGTAACCAATCGTTGGAGTTCCACAAACTACTGATAATAATCTAGAAGGTCAAGTTGCTCAAGAACCACTAGAAACAATTGAGCAACAAGTTGAACAACAGATTCCTCAAGAAAATGTTGAATCAACATTAAGGAGATCTACTAGAGAAAGGAAATCAACAATATCTAGTGATTATGTTGTGTATCTACAAGAATCAGACTACAATATTTGAGCCAAAAATGATCCCGAAACGTTTTCACAAGCCATGAGTTGTCAAGAATCGAAACTATGGTATGATGCTATGAGGGATGAGATGGATTCTATGGCATCCAATGGAGTCTGGGATCTTGTCAAGTTGGCTAATGGTATAAAAACCATAGGGTGTAAATGGGTCTATAAAACGAAGAAAGACTCATTGGGCAACATCGAAAGATATAAGGCCATACTCGTCGCCAAAGGATTCACTTAGAAGGAAGGAATCAACTACAAGGAGACTTTTTCTCCTATATCTAAGAAAGATTCCCTCCGCATCATCTTGGCACTCGTTGCTCATTTTGACTTAGAGTTGCAACAAATGGATGTGAAAACAGCATTTCTCAATGGTGAACTAGAGGAAGAGGTTTATATGAAACAGCCAGAAGGATTCTCCTCTAGCAGTGGTGAGCAATTGGTATGTAAGCTTAAGAAATCCATATATGGATTGAAACAAGCCTACCGTCAGTGCTATTTAAAATTTCATGACATGATCTCTTCATTCGGATTCGTAGAGAACATCATGGATCAATGTATATACCAAAAGGTCAGTGGGAGTAAGATCTGTTTCCTTGTGCTTTATGTGGATGACATTTTGCTTGCAACCAATGACAAGGGTATGCTACATGACGTGAAACAATTCCTCTCTGAAAACTTTGACATGAAGGATATGGGTGATGCATCCTTCGTTATAGGTATTAAGATACAAAGAGACAGAAATAAAGGCATTTTGGGTCTGTCTCAAGAGACCTATATCAACAAGGTTTTAGAGAGATTTCGGATGAAGGGTTGTTCACTAAGTATAGCTCCCATTGTGAAGGGTGACAGGTTCAATTTAAATCAGTGCCCTAAAAATGACCTTGAAAGAGAACAAATGCGCAACATTTCATATGCTTCAGTTGTTGGAAGCCTTATGTATGCTCAGGTTTGCACAAGACCTGACATAGCATTCTATAGAAATGTTAGGGAGATATTAGAGTAATCCAGGATCAGACAACTAGAAGGCTGCAAAGAAAGTGATGAGGTACCTACAATGAACCAAAGACTACATGCTAATGTATAGACGGACTGACAACTTGGAGGTCATTGGCTACTCTGACTCTGACTTTGCTGGCTGCATTGATTCACGAAAATCAACTTTCGGATGCATTTTCATGCTAGTTGGTGGAGCCATTTCATGGAGGAGTGCCAAGCAAACCTTGACTGTTACTTCCACTATGGAGGCAGAGTTCGTATCTTGTTTTGAGGCTACCTTACATGGTGTATGGATTAGGAGTTTCATTTCTGGGCTTAGGATTGTGGATTCTATCTCTAGGCCATTGAGGATTTTCTATGACAATTTAGCTGCTGTTTTTATGGCTAGAAACATTAAGAGCGGTAGTCGAAGCAAACACATTGACAATAAGTATCTGGCCATAAGAGAGCGTGTTAAGGATAAAGCAATGGTCATTAAGCATATAAGCATTGAATTGATGATTGCCGATCCCTTAACTAAAGGCATGCCACCAGTAAAATTTAGGGATCATGTGGACAGAATGGGACTTGGTTCCCTTATGTAATTTGTTGTACTTTATTGTGAAACTCTATGTTTATGATATTTTCTCATTTTACTTCAGTTATGTGCACAAATTTATTTTAGAGAAATATCACTAAAGTTTGGACCAAGAATAAACATAGGGTTTATTCATTAAGTTACATGGGTAAATTTAGAGAGACAAATTATATTGTAATACATGAAAGATAATACTCGTCATTCAGAGGACCTATCGCAATGATTCATGTATTTTGTTTCTCATTGTAATAGTTGATGTGGTGTATGGGCCAAGTGGGGGAATGTTAAATCCTGATTGGCCCACGTGGAAGGCAGATTTTTTAGCAACAAAAAAAAAAAAACAGATAACTGTCTATTAACAGTTGCATAACCGTGTGATGGCCACAGTTGATATTAAATAGCCCATGTTTTGGTTCTTGGATATGCAATTCTAAAAATCACACTATCTACGTAGAATTGAAAGTGTCCAGAAAAACCAAAATACACTGTGAAATTTTCGGTCAAAAATCAGAGCAAAAAAACAATGGCAAGAGGTAATATTTGATCCATTTTGCTTCCGCTCATGTAATTTGTTGTTATTATGTTATATGCAACTTTCATTTTAAGTACAATAAATATATATGGTGGATTTGATTCTACAATTAATACAATACATATTCTTTGGCTGAGTGTATCACACAAGCAAAATAACACGATACATCTAATCTGTTGAATAATTTATTTAAAATTATTGCTTGATTCTTATGACAGAATTTGAACAATGAATTACTAAATCTTTGTTTTTCGATAGTTAGATCTATGTTAAAAATTTCCTGTTTAGTATTTTTTTTATTTTGATTTGTTTTTGACGGATCTAACAATCATAAACGTCCAATATAAAAAAAAATTATTAAATTCTCACGCCATAACTTAAAAAATGAATTACTAGTAAATCTTTGTCTTTCGACAATTAGATATGCGCTAAAAAAATTTTGTCCAACATACTTTTTTTTTTTATGTAATTTTGACAAATTTAACAATCATAGACGTTAACTACAAAAAAAAAAAAAAAAAATAATAAAATTATCGTGCAGTTTTTAAGTAGGAAAAGTGAGTGAATGTTTACGTGAAAAAGTTTTGTTTTTTCTTTGAGAATGTTAGGATGAGTACTAAAAAATGTACATAGGCATCCATTTTTTCAACTGCCAGATTTACGAAATGTGATTTGACCATATCCACCTGTCTACTATTGTATCTTACAGTCGGTTTTATCAGGGAGTTAATAAATTATATATTTCATAACTCTCAAAATAATTAAACCAGAAAAATAAATTTAAAGACGAGTGAGAGTAGCCTAATTGGTTGTAAGTCTTTCCACTCTTAACCATAAGTTGAGAGTTCAAGTCACGTTAAGCTTCCCCTCTCCCTCCCGTTGTATCAAAAAAAAAAAAAAAAGTGAAAGACCAAAATAAAACAAGTGTGTATATCTTTTGTTATTTATGCAATTTTTCTTTTTAAATCTCTAAATAAAATTTCTTAACCATCCATTCTTCTCTTTATAATCTATATTATTAAAACTTTAATTACCTTGTCCAAAAAAACTTCAATTATAACTTAATAAGTGTTATTAATTTCTTTAAAGGCCCCGGATTTTCAGCTATGTCTATGCACATGATTCTTGCGTTGAATTTTTAGCGGCCTTTTGTTAGCTTCCTTCCTTTTCCATATTATTTTTTAAGAGTTCAAGTGCATTTCAACAATAATAATAAAAAAAAGAATAGAATCAGAAAGTCACCTGTAAAGGGTCCGAGAACTATGTGTGTAATATCTCTCTTTACTCTTTATTTATAAAGGAGAAAAGTTGTAAGATCATGACAAGGCAAACCACACGAAACATGAAAACATAAAATACTAAGAGTCTAGTCATTTTTATTAGAGTGATCATAAGCTTCTAGGAATGATCTTCTCCAACCATGCAGAAACAGAGTGACATTAATATATCCTCAAACTTGGCAAGGTTTGGTGCAGAAGCATCGGCGGCGGAAGCCCCGGCAAAGGCCCCCCTGAAAGCCCTCAGTTCGGCAAACGTTAGCACAGTTGCTGTCCCTCACGCACGGTCCCTTGAACTTATGGCTCGCAGATTTGCAGGTCCTTGCCTCCGCAACCTTTGGCCCCATCTCTGTTGAAATATTGAAAATACAGTAAGTCAATAACAAGCATTTTTCCTTTGCGCCCCCTGAGGGTCTTTGGTCTTAGTGTGGGGTTTTTTAAGTGCGGGGTCATGGTTCGATTATAATTGCCTTTTTAAAAAAATTAAAATAAGAAGTACTCTCTCTCTCTCTCTCTCTCTCTCTCTCTCTCTATCTATATATATATATATATATATCAGTTTATCAACAATAGAAGCTCCGACATGGAATTTACACCCCCAATTGGTTGACGGGTTTAAACAACAATTTGAATCATATTTTTCCTTCACAGAAATTAAGTTTAAACAAAAAATTCACGTTCAAATTAATAAACCAAACGGAAACTTAGTCCTTATTTCATGTTGTCAAGAAATTTTCTAATGTGCTTGCTTAGGAAAATCTCCATTTGTTAGTCATTCATGTGTGCGTGGGTGGTAAGGATTTGAGCTGTTCGCTTCTAAAAAATCCTAAGCTCACTTTGAAAAAAAAAAAATAGATGTTACGCTACATTTTTATAAAATGTGTTTGTTTATGTCACAGTTAAAAATGTTATGTTACACTACCTTTTATAATACTTATTCAAGTTGTATTACATTTATATGTGTAAATTTTAAAAAATGGTGTTGACGAAAACTCTTCTTACAAAAATATATGCTATTCTGTGTATATATTGTGATAATGAGTGAGGTAACGGAAGTGGACTAAAAAAGTCTTCACGTTCTCGTTGCAATATATAAAAAAGACGCTTAACTTATAAAGAACAAAATAAATTGCAGAAACCAAAATAGCAGGCAATGTCAGAGAAAAAAGATCATACCAGTGGCCACCACCAGCAGGAGCAGGAAAACCATGGAAACCAAACGCACAGAACACCCCATAATGAGAGAGAAGGAGAGAGAGAGAGATGGAAATGCAAGGGAGAAAAACGAGCAAAAGGGCCTTATATAGAGTTAATGGAAAGATGAGATAAGCATAAACCAGAGGTGCAGTGCATGTTAACTACGTGTAAAGCCTAACTAGATGAACGTCACACAAACGGTTCAAGATAATAGAGTGTTTAGGATAGAGTTTCAACGCTACAATTTCAATTATTATAAAGTAAATTTTTTATATTTTATAATATATAGTAAAAATTTTTCAAAGTTTAAAGCTTTTATATATTAATATAAAACAAAATATACCCCTATATAAAATTTTTATATAATATAATATAAAACTTTTAATATTATAATATTTAAATTAAATTTCAAGTTAGTCCCATCAAACACTCTTATAAAAACCTGATCAAGGCACATGTATTCGAAAAGGGAAAAAAGATGGATTGTACATGCTGATGATACATGTGATTTGATATGCCTCATCAGTGACACTCACGTGGCGCGCTACAGTAGCAATAGTGTGCTTTGCTTCTTTTGGTAGAAGTGTGTTGCTCAACCTTTTGACGTTTGCAATTTTGATGTACTTTGATTTTCACTCGTTACAACAAATTTAAGCGTTAGAATTATAACCCATATATATAAAGGTCTATAAAATCTATCAGATTTATTTGTTTATTTATTTAATTTAATAATTATTTAAATGTTAAAATTTTATTGGCTATGAGGGGTTGCAACTCTTATTAAAAGATGTGTCTATATCTGAAAAGATATATCTATATCTGAAGATATATGTGCTTTGATGGAAAGGCACCTATTGAGGGTCTATAAATAGGAGTCTAGTCCTCTCTCCACCCAATCAGTTTTGTATTCTTCTCTCCATCAGAAAAAATACGTTAAAAGGAAATTGTGGGTTTAGAGAGAGAAACTGGGTTCTTCTTCTCTGACAGTTTTATTCCAGAGTTTTCTGAATAATTGAAGCTATGAATCAAGGTATGCTCTGAATCTTCTTCTGTGAAAATTATTAAGTTTTAAGATTTCTGGGCATTACAGATTTTAAAAGTTTAACAAGTGACATCAGAGCTGATTTTTAGAATTCATAATTTTCCTTTAGAATTGTTTCTGCATTTATGTATGAACCTTAATTTCCGCTGCAATTAGAATATATTGAATCAAAATTTTCGGTTCATAAATAATCGCACGTGATGCTGTGCGATGTTTATTATACATATGCATTATATAATGTGAATTAAGTATAATATTTGTGTACTGTCTTACCGCATTTATTGGCTTCGATCTGTTGCATTTATTGAATTTTACTGCTTAATATGCATTTGCACGGGCAAGCACCCGCTTGATTCAAAGAAGATTTAAAAAAAAAAAAAAAGGAAAAAGGAGGATTTGCATTTATTGTACCTGAACAAAAAGTTGTTTGCAGACAAATTTGCATTTATTGTACCTGAACAATAAAAGTTGTTTGCAGATTGTCTTACTTTCTTATATCTCATATATATTGATGTATGTATATTATATATATATATGAAGTAAAATTGACGGAAGGGAGGAAATTGTTTGCGGATCCCTTCATGTATGTGTGCATATATATTACAGAACCCAAAAAAATAAAAAACACAATAAATCTATATTTTCTTTTGGTTTGTTTTATTGCATATAATATATACTAAAGGAAATTTATGTGGTTCTGTTTGGATTAATTTCAACATATTATATTATGTTTTGTTTTATAAAACAAAGTTTATTTGTTTGTTATACGTGAATCAAGTTTTTGATGTATATGTTATACGGCACACGATTACTATTGCATAAAGTATTGTTTTTTGTTTGAAATTACATGATTATAGTTTGTTTGTCACCAAAGTGGCCAAACTTTATAGTTAGTAATTTTCAAATTGAGAAACAAAAGTTCATTAACTCATGAATTTTGATGCTTATAATTGAAATGACATTTATAGATCATGAGTCATTGAACCTCATCTATTATAAGAACTTAGGAATCGCCCAAAGGTTGATTAGTTTTCTTTATAATTGATGAAAATGATAGTTGGTAATTCATATGTCTTTTTGTTTTTGTTTGTTTATCCAAAGATAACAAGCATTTTTTATTGGTCATATTTTTTATTACCAAATTAAGTTTTTATTTTTAATTAGCATCATTTATAGTTTGTATGTCATAGTATCACCCAAAGGAGAACTAGTATATACAATTACTGTCTTAGTTTGAATCTAATTATGTGATTATCTTAAAGCATTAATGTATAAATGTTTCTTGCAATTTGCAGTATCTGTTCCTGTTTCTCTGCATTCGCATGCTTCATCTGTTCCCTTATTTAATGGATTGAATTTCTCTGATTGGTGCGAACAAGTCCAATTTCACTTAGGTGTCTTGGATCTTGATTTAGCACTTCAAGATAAGGAACCCACTACTATTACTGATGCTAGTAGTG
>CAMOHE010042954.1:0-16789 GCA_946598075.1 Artocarpus hirsutus
TCACAAATTCCTGTAACGATACGGCGTGCTTTTACAATAATTGGTGACTTATGTCGATTTGGAAGAATCAAATAATTCATGTCTGTTTGTCGGTTGAATTAATTTTGTGAACAAAATTAATTTAAGATAAACTTGTTGAATTATTGAGGTCAGATAATTCTTGTCTGTTTATCGGTTGATTTAATTTTAGATAAATTAAATCAAGATAAACTTGTAAAATTATTAGGAATCTATTTATTTTCTTAGAGATTATCTAGATAAAGTTGTTTTAATTAGATAACTTCTCAATTGGGTTATTTGAATTAAAACTAAGCTTTATCCTATAGAATCTCGGGTGGAAAATAAAAGATTTGCGTGATTTTTATTTCGGCAGTTCGGCATGCCGAACTTAAAGTTCGGCCTGCCGATCAAGCAAGTTCGGCCTGCTTATGAAAAAGTTCGGCCTGCCTATGCGCGAATTAAAAATCGCGCGTTTTCACGCGTTTTTACGCATATCTTATCCGATATAGACCCGAATTTGGTTCTGTTTCGAATTTTGGAGACCTTATCTGATCAGGAATGACCCTAGACCCAACCTCTATAAATAGGGAGTGAGTCTAATGAGTTATTCAGAGATCAATAGAGAGATTAAGAGTAATACTCTAGTGGTGAGAATCTGAAACTCCCTGAGAGCTCTTGTTCACAAATCACGAACACTAGCTTTGGGTTCTCTCAATTGATTGGAACGAGAGTCACCTTGAGGAAGAGCTGTACGTGTGAGCCCACACTCACTCTGATCGTAGATAGAGAATAGCAAAGAAGACCAGTTGGTTGAGGCTCTTCTGGAACGTTACTTCTCTACACAGACTTCGGGAGCTTTTCGGCGTATACAAGGTCAGTAAGATCAGGTTAATTTACACATATAGCTTGTCAAACTTGTGTTTTGAAAAATACTCTGATTTAAAATTTTTAAAATTCCGCTGCGTATTATTTTTCCAACAAGAACAATTAAGAACAAAAATATAAAACGTAAAATGAAAAATTAAATAAAATTTATAATAGCTATGGATAGCATAATATCTGGCTCCCTTAAGATTTTTCTTTAGCCCATTTAGTGAGCTTTGGATCAGTAACTCTCAACTAGTTGACCTAAGGTACTAGGTGTTGAAGCATCCCATAAAACTTATTTACTCAAGTTAAAGAGGCTACAAAGCAAAACTTATCCAACTTTTATTTATTAATTTACATACTTTACACACTTTGTTTATTTATTTCTTTTTATTTATTTATTTTTTTAATTTATCATTTATTTATCTATTAATTAATTTGATTGCTTGCTTAGTTAATTGATTAATTTCAAAAATGTTACTGCCCTTAATTGTCCATTTAGACAAAATGACAAAATTCAAATATTTGTAGCTTTGATTTGCTACCACAATTAAGCATTCTTGTGTGTATGAAAAGAATGGTTTACAAACACCTTGAAAATTAAATACATAAAAAACGTTAAATAAAAATTGTTTTAAGAGTCCATAAAGTTAGACAATTCAAAGAACAGAAAAATGATATTATATTAATATGAAATTAAAAAATAAGATAAATATAACAACACAATAATTTCTAAGAAACTAATTTACAAAACACAAGTTTTTAAATTTTTTCCTTTTAATGACTTACATAAATAATAGAAACTCACAAAATGATACACAAAAATGAAAAAGTTTTATAAAACCCACAAAATCTAGAGCAAAAATAGAAAAAATAAACAAAAATTGAAAAATTTTGGCATAATTTTGCATAGCATTTATGCAAACCCTCTCCTCTAACCTAATTTGTACATTGTCCCCAATATTTAATGAAAACAATAAAAATATTACCTTAATTAGTACAGTCGTAGAGATGATCTCTAGCTAGTTTAACAAACCAAACTAAACAAACTAAAATAAACACACAATAATATATCCACAAATTGGGTTGTTTAAAGTCAAATTTCCAAGACTTTATTTTTTTGTTCTAAAAAATTAAAATCACTATTATCCACAAATTCTTCAAAATGTGTTTCAAGATGTCATAAATACAAAGTACCTATTAATCACAATGACTATATCCTCCTTAATCTCAGCCATTTTAAATGAATGATTGTTAATTTTTAATTTCAACTTTCGGGAATTTTTTTAATGAAAATTTAAGAAAGACAGTCTAAGAAAACAAAGCATAAAAATAAATATATATAAATAAAAGTGAAAGAAACTACTTAGGGTTAGTAAATTGGTGCCATGAGAGTGACCTTTTTATGTTTAGTTATTCGTACTATGTAGCTTTTCAATATTTGACCATTTATTCTGAGTATCCTTCCATCATTCGGATCTTCTATTTCAACAACATTTGAGAAAACCTATTTCATAATGTGCGGATTAGTCCATCGTGATTTCAACTTATCAAGATGAAGATGGAGATAGGATTCATAAAGATAAACCGATTGATTTGGCTCAAAGTTCTTCCCTAGAATCTTCTTGTCATGAATTGCTTTTGTCTTTGCTTTGTAGATCCGTGAATTGTCATGGTATCATTTCTCAATTCCTCAAAGTTAGTAAGTTGAAATTTTTGCTCAATACCTACAACGCTAGGATCAAAGTTTAGAGCTTTAATAGCCCAACGAGCCTTATGTTCAAGTTCTACAAGTAAATAATAGGATTTTCTAAAAACGAGCCTATAGGGAGACATTCCTAATGGAGCTTTGTAAGATGTACAGTATGCCCAAAATGCATCGTGAAGTAATGAAGACCAATCTTTGTGATCTGTCACTGTTTTTTCCAAAATTTGTTTGATCTCCCTATTTGCTCACTCAACTTCACCATTTGTTGGTGGATGATAGGCAGTCGAAACTTTATGAATCACACAATATTTTCACATTAGAGCTTCAAAAGAATGGTTATTAAAATGTGTGCCTTGATCACTGATTATACCACGTAACATACCATACCAAGATAACACATTTTTTTTCAAGAACTTTATACTAGTTGCATTATCTTTAGAACGACATGCTACTGCTTCAACCCATTTTGAGACATAGTCCATAGCAAGGATGATGTAAAAGTACCCAGAAGACAATGGAAAAGGTCCCATAAACTCTATCCTCAACAATCGAATATTTCAATTAGGATAATTGGGTTTAGAGGCATCATATGGCGACGGGACAGAGTACTTAACTTTTGACAACTTTCACAATAACGACAATAGTAATAAATGTCTTTGAATAAAGTGAGCGAAGAAAGACCACACTGTAGAAAAATGACTATCACATGCATCACTATGACAGAGTTTTAAGACACTAAACACTTCATCTTTAGGAATACAATGTCTCATGATTTGATCACGACAGTATTTGAAAAGGTAAGGTCATCCTAATAAAAGTTGTGTATTTTTACCAAAGACTTTCTTTTGTCTTGTAGATTCCAAACAAATGGAGTTTCTCCAGTTGCTAAGGAATTGACAATGTGTGCATACCAAGGTATTATGGTGATAGAGAATAGATGTTTGTTAGAAAATTTATCATGAATTGAAGGGCCATTGACACAATCATTGAATTCTAAACGAGATAAATGATCAGCTACCATATTTTCAACTCCTTTCCTATCCTTGATAGTCAAATCAAATTCTTGCAAAAGAAGGATCCATCTAATAAGTCAAGCCTTAATGTCCCTTTTGAGATGGAGATACTTAAGGGCTGAATGATCAATGAAATCAATGATAGGTAAACCAATTAGATATGAACAAAACTTGTCAAGAGAAAATACTAGAATAAGTTACTCTTTCTCAGTGGTCGTATAATTCTTTTGAGCGCTATTCAAAGTTCTTCTTGCGTGGTATATTACGAAAGGTTTTCTTTCCTTTTGTTAACCCAAAACAGCTCTTACAGCGTAATTGCTCGCATCACACATGACTTCAAATGGTAAACTCCAATCAAGGGATTACATAATAAGTGTAAAGTTTAGCTTAGATATTAGTGTTTGGAAATAAATCTTCACATTCTTTCGTCCATTCAAACACTGCATCTTTCACTAGGAGATTACATAACGGTCTTGATATGGCTAGAAAATTCTAAATAAACCTCCAATAAAATCTAACATGTACAATAAAAGATCAAACATCTCTAACAGCCTTAAGAGTAGCCATGTTTGAAATGAGTTCAATATTAGCTGGATCAACTTCAATTCCTCTTTTAGAGATAATATGTCCAAGAACTATGCCAAATGAAACCATAAAAAGACATTTTTTTCAAATTTAACATGAGGCATGTCTCTTCACATTATGGTCAAATCATCCATAAAAACTTCCATTATCTTCTTAACCATATCATTGAAAATGCTCATCAAACCTTGTTGAAATGTAGCAGGAGCATTGCAAAGTCCAAAATAACATACGTCGGAAAGCATAAGTACCAAAAGGACATGTAAATGTGGTCTTTTCTTGATCTTCTAATGCTATCTTAATGAGATAGTATCCTAAGTATCCATCAAGAAAGCAATAGAAAGGATGACTGACTAAACGTTTAAAGATTTGATTAATGAATGGGAGTGGTAAATGATCTTTACAAGTGGCAGCATTCAACTTCCGATAATCAATGTGCATTCATGTTAACACCCAAAATGTTTTCTCTTAAATAGCGGACGTTTGTAGTATAGAATGGTTGTCGTATCCACAAGGCGATGAAAGAGAATTTGTAACTCGAGAGATTGTTGAAATTAAATGCTCAAAAAGGCAAGCGGTTTTTTCAAATCAAAGTTTAAAAGAAATAAATATTTTTATGATTTTTTTATTCAAAATTTAAAGCATAAAATTAAAACGGTGAAGCTTTAAGAATCCCTTGTATGTTTTGCAACTGATATGGAATTTTAACTCTAATTAATAATTATCTAAAGCATTTGATTTATTATATCTTTTCTCATTAATTACAAGCACTTTTTACTAATTATATAGGTCAACCGAGAGCGACAATATAGCAAGCCATAATACAGTAAGGGTTTTCCTATAAAACTAGCAAAATAATCATCTCTCATTAATGATTTGGTGCACTAATTATGAAAATTATAACCGCTATCACTCAATTATAATTAATATAATTTTAAGATAGAAAAGATAAAAACAAATCAAAATTAATATATTTTTATGGAATAAATTGTTGCATGAATTCTAGCAACACTTCGTCTTATGAAATATCTAGAATCGACAATACAACAAGTCATATTATAGTAAAAGATATTCCATAAAATTAACCATCATTTTATTATTAATAATATTAATTATACAATATAATTAAATTACATAAAGAAAGCATGAATGAAGTTATGTAAAAATTGGAAGCATAACAACATTAATAATAATTATTAAAAAATAAATATATAATTTATTCTACAAAATATAAGCATTACAACATAGTTATATAGATAAAATCCATATCAGAATACTATGCATACAAAATCATCTCTCCACCTCACCAAACTCTCTGCACTAATTTAGATATTATTTTATTATTTTTACTTAAAGGAGATACTATTGAGTCTAACTCAACAGAAAGGAAAAAAAAAAAGAGGGCCAAAGGCCCAAATGGGATGCTCAGGGACGGGAGAATGAAACGCTATTTATAGCCTTGAAAAATTACTGTTTCTATTTTTTAATTATTATTGTTATCATATTTTATTGTTCAATAATCGGATCATGTTGATCCGTTTTCTTTCTTTTTTTCCACGCGTGGGGCCTTCTTTAGTGGCTGAGAATCTCATTGAAATCCTCTGTCGCTCGACAGCTGGACGTACTGAAACAAACGCGATCTGGGCCTTTGAAGACGTGATCCAACGGCTCATAGGCACGCATGAAATTGGGCCCGGTGGTACCAGTGGGACCAAGAGATAAGACCGTCGAATCAGTCTTGGTAATCCAATCCAATGGCCAAGAGAACAGTTACATGTGGAACTGCAGCACCTGATTAGACACAGCTTGAGATTTGCGGGACCCACTGACACGCGTCAGCGTTGATGCGCACTGCGCTGCTGACGCGTGGCATGACGACGGCTGATGTGCGCAGATATCTAACGGTCATGATTGAATCCGCAGTGCATCCGATGGTTACATTTATGCCATGTGTCCCTATATCCAAATTCGAATTGTGTTTGTTTCTTGATGCATTTGATGTCCGATTTTGCCCCTTTTTGCGCCGTTTTCTCTGTTTTTTCTCTAGATTTCAAATCTAAAATAAAATAAATACACTAAAATTAATTATTTAATAAATATAATATTTACAAAAAAATTTAAAAATATTTATTTTACATTAAAACACACAAAATTAATTTCAAACTTTTAAAATTTCTGATCTTTTGCGGTTTGACATAGATATAATTTTTAAGACTTGGAAATATTTTTAAAAATTACTTAAAATATAATAGAACATATTTACAAACTTAAAACACACTATTAAACACATTAAGACTTAAAATAAAATAACCACACGTTATTTTTACGGTTTTGACTATTTACAAACTACACACTTATTTAACACATCGAAATAATTCTAAAAATTACCAAAAATATCATTAAATATAAAAATACACTAAAAATACATTTTTAAACATATTTTCACACTAAGACACAAAAATACCTATTAATACAAAAAATGTTATTAATGAGATGATTTAACAAGAAATAAAAGCATAAATAAATGATTTAAGCCTTATAAAATATACACTTTTATAGTCTCATCACACCCCCCAACCAGCTTATTGCTAGTCCTTAATAATTAAAGCGATAAAATTTTGAAATGAGTCATTGAATATTCATAGAATGAAAACCATTTAACTATAATTTGACTTATCTAACTAGATAAACTCACAAAACAAAAATTTTATTTGAACAATTTATATGCTATTTAACAAAATGTATATAAGCCAAACTTAGTGAAAAAAAAAGGGAGATAATGAATAATTATGAAGTTTCATCCAAAACTAGGAATAATATTGTTATGATATTTTGTGTCAAATCATTTCTACAGGCAGCAACAATTCAAATTTATTTATTTAGAAAAATTAAAGAGCAGAAACATAAAAATAGAAATATTTACAAACTTTATAATTGTGGATAATGCAATGTTTGGCTCCCTTAAGCTTTCTCCATAACCCATTTAACGAGCTTTGGGTTAATAACTCCCAGACTAGTTAGTCTAAGGTATTAGGTATTGAGGCACCTCTTAGAAATTACTTACTCAAGTTAAAGAGGCTACGAAACCAAACTTATCTAATTTTATTCATTAATTTACATAATTACAAACTTTATTTATTTACACTTTTTTCTTTTTATTTTTTTTCTTTTCTTCATATATTTTTTTATTTAATTAGTTTATTAATTTTGAAAGATATTGCTGCCTTTATTTGTTCATCTTCACAAAATAACAAAACTCAAATATTCATAGCTTTGACTTACCACTACAATTAAACATTACAGTGCATGTGTGAAAAGAATGGCTTACAAACACTTTGAAAAATAAATACATAAAAATGTTAAATAAAACTAAAGTTTTGAGAGTCCATACAATTAGATAATTCAAAGAATAGAAAAATAATATTATATTAATATCAAATTCAAAGATCAAACCAAAATAATAAGACATTAATTACTAAGAAACTAATATTTACAAAACATTTTTCTAATTTTTCTTTTAATTTTATGACTCACAAAAAAATAAGACACAAAAATGATAAATGCACAAAAATCTAGAACAAAAATAAAAAATGTGGGCAAAAATCAAAAAATACAACATTGAAGCATTGAAGCATTGAAGCACAATTTTGAAGGACAACCCTCTCCCCCCAACCTAAAATGTATATTGTCTCCAATGTATAAAAAGAATAGTGAGAGCAGATAGATAGATTACCTGAATAAGCACAACTATAGAGATGATCTGAAACAAACCAAACTAAAAACTAAAACACACAACAATATATTACAAACTAGGTCTTTTAAAGTTAGATTCCCTAGACTTTATTTTTTTGTTTCGAAAGTCAAAATCATGTTTTTACATAGATTCTTCAGAATTCGGCTTAAGAGGCCGCAAATACAATATATTTACTAATCACAATTGATTATAACCTCCTTAATCTCAGCTATTCTGCAAGAATTAATTTTGAGATTTATTTTCAAGTTTCAAAGTTTTTTTTAAGCAGATAACAAAATAAGAAAACAAACAACAAAAATAAATATTTACAAAAGAGAATAAACAGAACACTACTTAGGGTTGGTAAACTGAAGCCATAAGAGTGACCTCTTCGGGCTCAATTATTCGTTCTATGTAGCTTTTCAGTCTCTGGCCATTTACTTTTAGTATCCTTCCAACGGATGGATCTTCAATTTCAACAACAACATTTGGGAAAACTTGTTTCACAATATATGGACCTGTCCATCATGATTTTAACTTACCAGGATGAAGGTAAAGACGAGATTCATAAAGATGAACTCGTTGATTTGGCTCAAAGTTCTTTCTTATAATCTGCTTGTCATGAAATGCTTTCATTTTTGCCTTGTAAATCCATGAATTGTCATAAACATCACTCCTTAATTCCTTAAGTTCAGAGAGTTGAAGCTTCCGTTCAATACTTGCAACACTAAGATCAAAGTTGAGAGCTTTAATAGCCCAATAAGCTTTATGTTCAAGTTCTATAGGTAAATGACAAGCTTTTCCAAAGCTTAGCCTATCGGGAGACATTCCTAAAGGAGCTTTGTAAGCTGTGCGGTATGCCCAGAGTGAATCTTGAAGACGTGAGGACCAATCTTTTCGATTTGGATTCACTATCTTTTCTAAGATTTGTTTGATCTCTCTATTTGCTAACTCAGATTGTCCATTTGTCCGTGGATGATAGGCAATCAAAACTTTATGAATCACACCATACTTTTGCATCAAAGCTTCAAAAGAACGGTTGCAAAAATGTGTGCCTTGATCACTGATTATAGCACGTGGCATACCATACCTAGATACTACATTTTCTTTCAAGAACTTTATAACAGTTTTATTATCATTGGTATGGCATGCAACAGCTTCAACCCATTTTGAAACATACTCCATAGCAAGATGGATGTATAGGTACCCAGAAAAAGGTGGAAAAGGTCCCATAAAGTCTATTCCCCAGAAATCAAATATTTCAATTGCTATAATAGGGTTTAGAGGCATCAAATGGCGACGAGATAGAGTACCTAACTTTTGACAATTTTCACAGGACCGACAATAGTGATAAATGTCTTTGAACAAGGTGGGCCAATAAAGACCACATTGGAGAATCTTTGCAGCAGTTTTCTTGGTAGAAAAATGACCACCACATGCATTAGTGTGACAAAATTTTAAGACACTATACACTTCATCTTCAGGAATGCAACGTCTCATGATTTGATCACGACAGTATTTGAAAAGGTATGGGTCATCCCAATAAAATTTACATACTTCAATCAAAAACTTTCTTTTGTCTTGTAAATTCTACGTAGATGGAATTTCTCTAGTTGCCAAATAATTGACGATGTTGGCATACCAAGGTAACTTGGTAACAGAAAATAGATGCTCATCAGGAAATTCATCATGAATTGGTGAACCATCAACAGAATTATCGACTTCCAAATGAGATAAGTGGTCAGCTACCACATTCTCAACTCCTTTCTTGTCGTTGATAGTCAAATCAAACTCTTGCAGAAGAAGGATCCACCTAATAAGTCGGGCCTTAGCATCCTTTTTAGAAAAGAGATACTAATTAAGGGCAAAATGATCAATGAAAACAGTGATGAGTGAACCGATTAAGTATGAACGAAACTTATCAAGTGCGAATACTACAGCAAGTAATTCCTTTTCAGTGGTTGAGTAATTCATTTGAGTGTTGTTCAAGGTTTTACTTGCATAGTACACTACAAAAGGTTTTCATTCCCTTCGTTGACCTAAAATAGCTCCTACAGTGTAATTGCTTGCATCACACATGATTTCAAATGGTAAGCTCCAATCAGGGGATTACATGATAGGTGCAGAAGTTAACTTAGATATCACTATTAAGAAAGATTCTTCACATTCTTTTGTCCATTCGAACACTACATCTTTCAGTAGGAGATTACACAATGGTCTTGATATGGTTGAAAAATTTTGAATGAACCTCTGATAGAATCCAGCGTGTCCAAGAAAAGATCAAACATCTCTAACAGTCTTTGGAGTGGCCATGTTTGAAATAAGCTCAATCTTAACTGGATCAGCTTCAATTCCTCTTTTAGAGACAATGTGTCCAAGAACTATGCCAGATGGAACCATAAAATGGCATTTTCCCCAATTTAACACAAGGCCTTTTTCTTCACATCTTTTCAAAACAACTTCCAAGTTAAGCAGACAAGTATCAAACGAATCACTGAAAATAGTCAAATCATCCATGAAAACTTCAATAATCTTCTCATCCATGTCACTGAAAATGCTCATCATGCATCTTTAAAATGTAGTTGGAGCGTTACAAAGTCTGAATGGCCACCGGAAAGCAAAGGTACCAAACAGACATGTAAACGTAGTCTTTTCCTGATCTTCTAATGCTATCTCTATCTGATAATATCCTGACTATCCATCTAGAAAGTAATAGAAAGGATGACCAACTGCACGTTCTAATATTTGATCGATGAATGGGAGTGGGAAATGGTCTTTTTGAGTGGCGGCATTTAATTTTCGATAATCAATGCACATTCGCCATCCAGTGACAACTCTTGTAAGGACAAGATCTCCTTTTTCATTCTTTATCACAGTTACACCAGAATTTTTCGTTACAACTTGAGTTGCACTGACCCATTTACTGTCTGCAATGGGGTAAATGATACCCGCATTTAACAGTTTCAAAACTTCATTCCTCACAACTTCTTTCATTGCTGGGTTCTGCTTTCTTTGGGGGTCTTTTGTTGGGTTAGCACCTTCTTTCAATTGAAAATGATGGGAGCAAATCAAGGGACTAATACCCTTGATATCAGCTATTGTCCAACCCAATGCATTTTTGTGATCACGCAACATGTTAATTAACAGTCGCTCTTGTGATTCATCGAGTTTGGATGAAATGATGACAGGAAAAGATTCATCAGCTCCTAAGAATGCATGCTTCAGTCCTTTAGGAAGTTTGGCTAACTAAACTTTTAGGATTTCTTCAGTGGATGGTTTTGGCTTTTCTCCTTCTGGAAACAACTTTTCAAAATGCGGTTGCCAAAACTTTGTTTCCTTGTCCAATGAATGTTTGGGAATATCAGAAATGGGTTTGGGATTTTCAAAATCAGGACTTTGGAAGATTTCTTCAAGCACATCGGTTCGCTTTTGAAATTCTTCATGAACAGCTTCATCAATGATTTCAGTGTAAGAACACTCATCATTGCTTTGGAATTGCTTCCCAATATGGAAAACATTCACTTCAAGAGTCATATTTCCAAAAGAGATCTTCATGAGACCACTTGGACAGTTGATGAGAGCATTAGCTGTAGCTAAGAAAGGTCTTCCAAGGATGATAGGAATTTTTGATTCCATATCCACCTTAGTTTAAGTGTCTAAAATGAGAAAATCCACGGGATAATAGAACTTATCAACTTGCAACAAAACATCTTCAACTATCCCTCATGGTTTCTTAATGGATCGATCTGCCAATTGCAAGACCATAGATGTTGGCTTAATCTCTCTAAGGCTTAGTTGTGAGTAAATAGAATAGGGCATGAGATTGACGCTCACTTCTAAGTCTAACAAGACTTGAGTGATTTCATGGGTTCCTATGTAACAGGTGATTGTGGGACATTCAGGATCTTTGTATTTGACTGGTGCTCTTTGCTCAAGAACTACACTTAGTTGCTCAGTCAATGTAGTCTTTGAGACATGATGTTTCCTTTTCATAGTGCACAAATCTTTCATCACTTTGGCATAAGCAGGCACTTGTTTGAGAATTTGCAAAAGACGAAGATCAATTCGAAGTTGCTTCAAATGTTCCATGATTTGTTCATAATTTTCTAGCACTTTCTTAGTGGGTTTAAGAACTTGAGGAAAAGGGGCTTTTACCAGAAGCTTATTCACTTCTTCTTCTTTTCTTTGGGGAACATCTTCTTCATTATTCACATCTATGGTGTTTGATTTTTCCAATGATTTACCACTATGAGTAATAACATGACTAACCTCTTCATCCTTCTCTTTAGTGTTAGAGGTTTGTATCATGTTTCTTCAGAAATGACCAGAGCTTGAGATGAACATTTTTCAATCAACTTTGAAATTTCTTTTGTCATTTGTGTTAATGCAGCTTCAATTTTTTCACATGACTTGTTTTGTATCTCAATGAATGTTTGCAATGTTTCTTCAAGAGATTTGCTTGAGTGTGAATCATGCTGAAGAGCATTTTCTCCTGAGTGCATTTCTTCTTCATTTCTCCAATGATTTCCAAATGATTGCTCTTGACTTGAATTCCTCCTGTCGAAATTCAAATTGTTTCTTCCATCAGGATTGAGGGATTCGGGATAAGGAGTATAAGGCTTGTGATTCGTCCTCAAGGCATTACATTGTTCCTCATATTCTCCTATCACTTCCTGATAAACATGATAGTCCAGTGGTTGTTGTTCAAACCTTTCATTCACAAAATTTGTTCCTTGTAGTTCATCTCTTGTGACTACATGACTTCTTTTTTCATTCTTTGCTTTGAGGATTTCTAATTCTCTTGTAAGGTTTTCAACTTGAACCCTAAGGTTGTAGTTATCCTCTTCCCTCAATTGATGAATTCTAGTTGATCGGGACTTATTAGTATTATGAGAAATATCTAATTCAGCCCACAAATGAACTTTCTCAGGAAATTCATCAAGAAATTCCTTGGCCTCTTCAGGATCCTTGTGCAAAAATTTTCCATTGCACATCAGTTCTAGATATTGGCGATCATGACTTGTGAGTCCTTCATAGAAGAAGCTAACAAGACGCCAATTATCGTAACCATGGTGAGGACATTGACTCAACAAATCTTTGAACCTTTCCCAAGCTTTATAGAAATTTTCATGATTGTTTTGGGAGAAAGTCAAAATTTGTTTCTTGAGATTGTTAGTCTTTTGATATGGATCGAGGTAGATGTTATGTCATTCCATGATTTGATGGATCGAGGTCATAAAGAATAGAGCCAACTTTTGGCTTTATCTTTCAGTGAGAAAGGGAAGAATTTCAATGTGATGGAATCAGCAATGTCAGGGTGGTTATGGAAAGTGGTGACAACTTCCTCAAATTCACAAACATGAACACAAGGATTTTCACTTTCTACTCCAAAGAAGGTTGGTAAAAGTTGAATCATGCCTGGCTTAAAATCCTGTTGTGGAAGATTTGATGGAAACATAATACATGAAGGAGTTAAAGTGCGAGTCGGATGCATGAAATCTTTCATCAACAATCTTCGAGGATTCTCACCAAGATTCTCCATCACGAACAAATTTGAAAGAGTGGTTGATGAAGATGAAGAATGCAACAAAGGGTTCGATGATTGTTCACTAGGGTTTTTTAAGCATGGAGCCTTAACAAATTGACCAAGTTTGTCTCTATGTCGAAGCATTAACCTCTTTTTTTTATTTGATTTTTTTAATTAATTATTTTTTTATTTTTAATTAATTTTTTTTATTCACAAAGGAAAAGATGAAGTGCTAAGCTTTTCTTTATTTGGGGAGAATAAAGTAGTGAATGAAAAGCATTCGCCTAATGTATTTTGTAGATCTTGAGAATTATATACTTTAAAGATGTTCTCAGGAAAGATTGCTGTGGCTAGGGCTCCTTAAAAATCGATCTCCTAGTCAGAATAATGTTCTTGGAATGACTAGTGTTAGGAAAATTTTCAAAATTAACCGGCTATGGGAAAGGTATCCGAGCCAATACCAGCCTCCAAACAGAACTTCCTTAAAGAATACTCTTTACAAAACCATAATTTATTTTATGAAAAACCTAACTCTAAAATTTATGAAGTTTTATTTCTAAGTCAAAAACCTAAATCTAAACCTAAAACTAACAAAATAAATATTTTACAAAGACAAGGAAAGAAAATAAAATTTTTATGATTTTTTTATTTTTTTATGAATAGTGAACAGTGTGTGAATAGTGACATAAATAGTAGCCTACTTAATTAAATAATTTAACTAAAATAACAATATTTACACTATTTACAAGATAAGGACATAATACTTTCCTGGTTTTTTGCTTAATTTAGCAATCTGACAAAGTAACAGCACCTCCTTAGCAACGGCGCCAAATTTTTGGTGTTAAAGCCCAAAATGTTTTCTCTCAAACAGCGGACGTTTGTAATATAGAAAGGTTGTCGTATCTATAGGGAGATGAAAGAGAATTTGTAATTGGAGAGATTATTGAAATTAAACGTTCAAAAAGGCAAGCGGTTTTTTTCAAAGAAAAGTTTAAAAGAAATAAATATTTTTGTGATTTTTTTTATTCAAAATTTAAAGCATAAAATTAAAATGGTGAAGCTTTGAGAATCCCTTGTATGTTTTGCAATTGATATGGAATTTTAGTTCTAATTAATAATTATCTAATGCATTTGATTTATTATATCTTTTCTCATTAATTACAAGCACTTTTTACTGATTATATAGGTCAACCAAGAGCGACAATATAGCAAGCCATAATGCAGTAAGGGTTTTCCTATAAAAACTAGCAAAATAATTTTCTCTCACTAATGATTTGGTGCACTAATTAGGAAAATTATAATCGTTGTCACTCAATTATAATTAACATAATTTTAAGATAGAAAAGATAATAACAAATCAAAATTAATATATTTTTATGGAATAAATTGTTGCATGAATTCTAGCAGTACTTCGTCTTATGAAATATTTAGAATCGACAAAATAACAAGTCATATTGTAGTAAAAGATATTCCATAAAATTAAGCATCATTTTATCATTATTAATATTAATTATGCAACACAATTAAATTACATAAAGAAAGCATGACTGAAGTTATGTAAAAATTGGAAGCATAACAACATTAACAATAATTATTAAAAAATAAATATATAATTTATTCCACAAAATATAAGCATTAAAACACAGTTATAGTGTAACACCCGTCAAATTTTCATGTAACGGATGTATAATGACGTTAAGAAATTTCTTAAATGATATGAGTTATGATATATGATATTAATGGTACTAACCATTTTATGTTAAGTGTTATGACAGGTGACGGTCATGTGGAATCGATATGCTCAAAGTGTTCATGTTGTTTATGTTGAATGTTTAATTATAATTTTTTGTGATAATTAATGAATTGATGAATTCTAGTATGTTAAGGCAGATCGGCAGGCCAGACCACTTACTTCGGCAGGCTGAAATGACCCTCACGAAACTGTAGGCCGATGAATATAATCGGCAGGCCAGACCTCAAACCTTCGGCAAGCCGAATTAAGTGATCGACAGGCCGAAGACTGCTGATGAGCAATCAACAAAAATGACCCAAAATTGGTGATTGAGATGATTGGATGATTTATTTTGATTGATTGGCATATTTTTGGCTTGAAATCCTTATTTTAGGAAATTGAACATTTGACTTTTGATTGATTGGATTTAATTAATATGGTTTCCTAATTTGAAAGGGGTAAAATATGGTAATTGAAGCATTCTTAGAAACTTTGACTTTTTCCCCTCAATCCTTTCCATTTTCCCACATGATTTGCCTCAACTTTAATCAGAAAATTCTGATTATTAAGGAGAAAATGAGTTTTCCTTATTTTTTGAATTTCATTATTATGTTAAAAAAAATTACTCTCTCTCCCTAAATTTCTCTCAGACATCTTTTCTTTGTCTCTCTTCTCATGTTCTTCTTCTCCTCTCCCTCAATTCTCCTACTATCATTTGAATCAAATATTGAAATTTTGTTGGTATAAATTCGAAGGAAGCTTGAGAAGAACTTGTTTTAAGGTATGAACTCAATTTCAGTATTTTTGAAATGTATTTTACTCCTGTAATCTGACTGCTATATCTTTCTCTACAAATTTTGTTTTGCTTTGAATTTTTAATATATTATTCATGTATGTGTTATGTGCTAACCCTCAAAATTTCACCACAATTGGATTTTTCTACGATTAGTTATGAATTTTCTTCCCTTTATCACTCACAGAAAAATATTGTTGATTAGTTGTGTTGCACAAAAATGTGGTCCTTGTTCTAGGGGCAAAGTAATGTCGTTTTGCACGAATTTTGGCACTTATATTCATGTATATCTTAAGCTTCGAACTGGAAAGTCTCATTATAAATTGATGAATATTTTATGCGATATGGAATTTTCATTAAGACTAGGTTATGAGACTGCTTTATGTTAGACATGTATGCCCTAAGGAGTAAAAATGTAATGAGTTTTTGAAGACATTTTTATCAATAAAGAATTCATTTATTATTCATATACCAAATCTTGTCATCTTTATGTTCATATTTGTTGAATGTATGATAAGCAAACAATAGTCTGAGACTGTCGGTCTAAACCTTTAAGAATTGGGCATATGATGGACAGATTATGCAGAAGACACGATTCTTAAGGTGACGGTCTAAATCATAAGATCCGCAATCGAGGGAATAAAGTTGGGTGCTTTATTCATGTAAAAATTGTTATGTTGTCTATATCCCTATTGGGAGATGGTTTGTCTTGACCATCGGAGGTGGACTCCATGAATAGAAACATTGGCACGTTGTCATAGGTGACGATGTGTTGGATCGGGACATAAAGTGAATTGATTTGGATTAATAATTCTGTCTTGGTAAATCGATTCA
>CAMOHE010042955.1:0-20207 GCA_946598075.1 Artocarpus hirsutus
TCCTTTAAACTTTATTTCAGGCAATCTATCCTATCAAATATTTTTTTTTAATAAATACTCTCTCTATAATTTGTCCATGTCGAATAATTTTTTCGAATATGTTTCTAGTTAAACATTCCTCTTTATTGATTATATTTTTCAAATGTGCCTCCATTTAAATATTTTTTATCTACTTTTAAATGCATCATTGGTACTAATCTTTATAAATTTCTTGTTTAATTTCTCTAGTATAATAAACTTTCCCCAATGTGTTCCTACTTAAACATTATTTTACACAATTTCTTTCATGATAAATTGATAAGTAGTTTTTCTCTAATTTTCTTACAATGAAGTAATTTTCTCAAATGTGTCCCTGCTTAAACATTTTTTATATAGCTAGTTATTTCAACTACTATTTCTTATACGTATACATCAAATTAATCCTCTTTTTGATTTTCTCTGAATTCTTTTTTCCCCCTAAAATATTCTTTGATTTTTTTGTGCATATGCACATTATACCAAAGAAAATGTTTGATTGAGGCATGAAATTTAATCCATCTATTAAAAAACTAGAAAAATAATAATATGACAATCGGAACCTTAACGCGTACATAGAACCTAATAAATTGCTATCACGTGTATCACACATGACTCACAATTACTTAACATTCAATAATTAAAATGTTTAACTGTTTCTCTATTTAATAAAATATACCATTTAATTTGATTTTTAATATCGAGAGGAGATAGTCAGAGACATGTTATTTACACAAAAAAGAAAAAAAAAAGTTTAAAAGTGTTGTTTACCTCATTCTCCCCAAAAAAGTCTAAGCCATCTCGAAGCAAAACCAAAGTAACTATTTTCCTCTAAAGACCTTTGATATCAAAGCCGAAGTAAAAATTTTATATAATAAAAATTAGACATTGTACTATTAATTAGTTCTAATTATACAACCGGACTACTTTTAAATTAGACTAAAATCTTTAACAACTAACTCTGTAGGTGTTATGGTAGTCCTCTAATTCGTCACCTACATTTAGCAGAGGTTGCAGAAAGGTCCTAGATATGCATGAAATGTTTTTCAATTACTGAAATTCGTCTATTATTATTATTTTTTTTTTTGGCAGTTGGGTTGGACGAGGTAGAATTATTCTATTTCATTTTCTTTGTTTGCTAATAAGGGAATGTATTAGTTCTACCAAATAAAATATGAAGCATATAGATTTTCCAAGAAATAAGCATCTTTTTGTAACATTTGAAAAACAGATAACGCCAGAACGAAAATGGTATTTAGTTGGACATATGGAAATTAAAACAGGTGACATATCCTGCCACCAGCTATTTCTCAATTAAATGATACTTAATTGAGAATGTCGACATGCACATGATGGCCTCTGTATTCGCGTTTTATATACATTTATAGAAGGTAAGAAAGGGGCCTTTACCTTTTGCTCAAAAAAAGGGGCTTCATCTTTTGAGTAATATTGTTTAATCCCCACCTTTAACTAAAAAGTATTGACCTTTTCCTCTCAAACAATTCCAATCACGTTTTATTGTATATCTTTTGTGCTTCGCTGGTAAGAAGTTGATCAGCATCACCGTAAAGTATTTTAAAAAATGAAAAACGAAAAGATGGAGCCCATATATATAAATATATATATATATATATATCTATAGTAATATATATGTATTTTTGTTTGATGAACCATTTTTTTCGAATTATAAGGCCATACACATAATATTTGGTGGACTTACACGTAATAAACTTTCTTAAAATATATACATAGGGCATTCCTGTAACATTTAATAATAAAAATAATGTAATATTCTAATTTTTTAAATGCAAAACTTATGTTCAAAATTTACAAAACCAACAATTTTATTTACGTTGGTATTAGTTAAATAATAACTAAATAAAAAATGTTAATAATAAATTGAGATAACTAAATTTTTTAATGTTACGTTTTCTTAATATCCGTGTTACATTGAATATCTGGTATATTACATCAAAATAACATCTATATTGCATTAAATAATCGTCATATTATATTTTTTATTTTTATATGTTCTGGTGAAAATACAGCATTATAAGATCATATATGCATATGTATTGCTCATGAATCTTTCATCCTTAAGTAGTACTTTACGATGAGATTGCTATTATCCGGGGAAAAAAATTAGCACCTATCCCATCACCATATCCAACAAACCTCACATGTTTTCTTTTTTACCTTATTTTAGTTTTGTTAATAACTAAACTTCTGCTATGCCATTTATTTTGAGAAAATTAGATATTATGTCACATTTTTTAAAATTACATTTATTTACGTCTTATTTAAAAAAGTTTATGTCACGTTATATTATTCATATTATATTTTAAGTTATGCTATAAAAGAGCATGTGTAAAATTTATAAAAAGTAAATCTTAAAAGATGACATTTATTTTTACTAAAATATAAAAATATTATTAGCACATCTCTTAATAATTAATCAAAAATCTTTGTAGTAACACTTATAAAATTATTATCACATATAGTGTAACGCCTCAACTCCTATGAGGTCAACATAACATTAATCCATCTATTAAATAACAAGAAAAAATAATAATAAGATTATACAGCTTACTATGTCTTGGCTCTCTTGCCTCAAGAGATTGATGACTATAGCAATCACTCCTACCTTTTAGGACCTACTTTATTGGTCACATTTTTGGTTGGGTCGTTACTATGATATATACCATTTATGACACGAAATTTGTAGTAGGACATATTTTTATCCTATTAGTAAGTAATGTTATTTTAACTGTTAAATTAACTTTTTAATTGTCTAATCTATAAATAGAAACAGTTGTGGTTCATGAACAATAAATTTTTAATATAAACACTTACAAACTAAATAATTAAAAAATTAATCCAACGATTATAATAACAGTATCAATTCAGAGAGCAAAACTACAATTTTTGCCATAAAAATTCTCTCATTTTATGGCCTACATATGATTACATGTACTACCATGTACCGCCTGAAAAGAGTACTAGATAGAAGTACAGAGTACTTGCAATTACAACGGAGAAATTCTTTGATATAAACGCATTAGTTAACATTAATTCATTCACTATCATAGACGATCGCAAACGTTCTTCTACTTCTTCTTCTGGAGGGCTTACCCTGCTTCTGGCCGTAGCCCATTTTCTACCTCCCAAATCGGTTGTTGGTACTTTCGTATGTAAAATTTAACCAGTTGATTCTTTTCGCTGAAGCTTTTTTCTTAACTTGTTTTTCTTAATCAGTATCAGCTCAATCTTGATATATAGCTTTTCTTAGTTCTTACCCATTCTTAATGACGATTCAAAGCATGTGGTAACTTCAAAATAATAATTTTTTTTCCCAACTTTTCCCTACTAAAGGAGCTGGATATTGTTGACAAACTAGTTCTATTTCTGCCAGTAACATTGACAACATGTTAGCTTTGTTTGTGTGACTAAAACATTGTTTATTTCTCGAGTCATTGGAGCCGGTAAAAGGAGAAGATATTAGTAGAAAGGTTATTCGATGAAAAAAAAAAGAAAAAGAAAAAGAAAAAGAAATGGGTGCCTATTTCACAACTTGCCTCTTCCGAGGTCTCGTTGTTTAACTAAATAAATAATGTGAAGACTTTAACTAAGAATTCTTCTATTTTTTTCATCATTTACCATTTTGAATATGTTGTCGTTATTTATCATATAAACTTTTTTCCTCCACTAGTATTGTATCTTAATTTTTGTTTATTTTTATTTTTAAATTTGATATAATGAATACAAGCAAAAAGAAAAAGAAATGATAGTGCCTAATTAAGAGTAAAAATTTAGCGTATAAAGATGGAACTTTCTAAACGTTTTACATATATATTTTGTTTAGGTGGGTAAATATATTTTAGATCCAAATTAAGGGTATAAAGAAATTCAACATTCTATACCAAATTTGAAACTTTTCAAAAATAGGAGTGAAATCTCAAAGAAAAAAAGTTTGAGGATGACCAGTTTTGGCATCTCCTTTTAGTTAATGGCTGATTTTTTTTTATTGTTTTTTCTTTTTTAGGCAAATTGCTTTTTGTCTTCTTTTTAGTTAATTTTATTTAATTTTACTGTGGTTAATAATGATTTATTTTTTATAAAACATTTTGTCATTATTTATTAATATTTTTGACTATTTAAAAGAATGGTTGAAATCATCAGTTACAATTATGAACAATAAAAAGCTCTCACTTACTACTACAATATAAGCTCTTACATACTATAGTTTTCAAATTAAAGTTGTTGTGCGGATTTTTTGTTATTGATGAACATGTGAATTATTGATTGAAATTGATTATCCTGAATAATATTGGTCCATCAATCATTACTGATAAACCAGTAAGTTAATCCGAGATGGCGCAATCATCGGAATCCAAATGTCTTCAAATGTTCCAAATTCGATCGATATCGGAGTGGTGGGCGTGGAAGCTAGATCCCTGCCAGCCCGAGCGCGAGTTCCCCTGCCCCTTGATGGTTAGCTCCTCTTCTGCCTTTCCAAGTTAGTTGTTGGTACTTGCACGCCTATAATACTTAATTAGTTTTTCTTAACAACTCTTTAACTCATTCAATCTATTTGGTTCTATAATTTCTCAATTATATGCATTATTATTGCAGAATTCAACGGATTTTAATTACAACTAATTATATGAAAATCTTGACAACTTAAAACATATTTTTGCTGGAAACATTGACAATTTGCTGGCCCTGTTTGAGTGACCAAAGCATGTGCGATAACTTTATTTATATAAAGTGTTTGGTAAAATGATGGAAATTAAAAATATTAATTTAAAAATTATATTATACGAAAGTTTAATATTTTAATAATTTTTTTTTAATGATAATTTTATATTATTTATTATTTGGAGCTGACTGAGATGGTAAACAAAGGCCTAAAGCCGAAACATTTAGAGCGCGTAGTACGGATAAGACGGTCAATAAATGGTGCGCATGTTGAGAACGAAACACGTATTACTAAATCTTATCTGTCCCCAAGATCTTGTTTCTTTTCCTGGCAAAAGATTCTCTTTATCCGTAACCCTCTTGTCACAACTTGACGCATTATTTTAATCTTACAATTTGACGTATCATATTAATTTAATAGAGAATTAAACATAATAGAATACACGAGCATCATATTGGGAATAACAAAACAAACAACTTTCTCAATTAGTATATTGATTAATTCCACTCCCACGTTGGTAATAGAATTTTCTTTTCTTTTTTTTTTATCTAAGTTTCTCTGGGAACTAATTGTATTCCACCCATCCCACTAGCACCAAAGTCTTTCCATGGAAAAAAGTGAAGTCTTCAACTGTGAATAATAAAAAAAAGACTAGTAAATGTAATCGTATAACAAATTTGAACTCTATTTATATTGCATTTTGCAGGAATCAAGCTTTGTGTCTATGATTCAGACTTTTATATATACATCGTTGCAGTTTTTGTTATTTCTGTATCATGAAATGAAAACCGAAGAGCAATGGTCGGCATTTTGAAATAAGTGACGACTTTAGACAACTAACGTTTATGATATGAATTTATTTGTCCCACGTCTTCCATCGTCATTATCAACTCTTTCTTGATGGAAACTCCCGGAGATGTGAAGGGACGTTTTCTTTTTTTTTAATCTATTTGACGTTAACGGCAACTCCCTAGTTAGATTAGTATTTAAAAAAAAAGAATCTTGAATTTCAAATGTCATTTAAATTCAAAAAAAAAAAACTCTATATTGATAAGGTATTTGACATGATGGTAAAAATTATTGACTATAATTGTTTTTACTATAACACGTGAAAGCTTTATACTGTAACAATTTTTTTTTTATTGTAGCATGTGAGAGTTTTACATTATTCATAACTGAAATAGTGGTTAAAACCACTCTTATCAAACAACGTATAACTCTTTCAAATAAATTTACTTACACCTGTTGGGATAGTTTGTATTTTTACATTTAAATAGTAGAAAAAAGTGAAGTATAAGTTAGGGTTTTTCAATTAGTGCTTGGATAACTGAAAGTTTTATTGTAGCAACTTTATTTATTTATTTTTGTAGCAATGAAAGTTATATGAAAGCTTTATACTGTTTATGACTGAGATAGTGATTAAAACCACTCTTGCCAAACAGCACATAACTCTTTCAAATAAATTTACTTACATCTCTGGGATAGTTTGTATTTTAACGGTAGAAAAAAGTGAAGTATAAGTTAGCATTTTTTAATAAGTGGATAGTGCATAGAAAAGTTTTTTTTGATAAAACAGAGAGCCTTTGGACCTCTTATTAGTATAAAAAATAGTGTAACTTAAGGATATGGATTAAAATTTTAATTTATTATTCGTAAATATAAACTCAAAAGTGTAATAGAAAAACTTTTTATAAACATTTTTTTCATAAGCATTAAATGATTGGTTTCTTTCAAAAGTGATTATGAGCCCGTTTAACATTATTTTTAGATATTGCTTTTAGTTTTGTAACTGCCTACAATAATTTAGGGTGTTTAATAAACTCTTATTCTAAAAAGTTGCTTCTTAAAACTGCTGTGCAGCAAGATAAGTTGAGAAACAGGCTAAGAATTGCTTTGTTATAGCAGCGTCTGCTTTTAACCTTAGTAATAATATATAAATTCATAATCTAGCCATTTTCATTTTAACAAATTAAAAGAAATCAAATAAAAAAACATATTTCTTTTCAAAAAAGAAAAAAAAAAGTATTAGAAATAAATCAGATAAAAACTTGATCAAATTAAAACAAAAAATCAAATAACACGTTATGAATTAGAGTGACTTTTTTTAAAATTTAAGTCAAATTAATAAAAACAAACGTATAAATGTTGAAATTACATTTTTAGCATTTAATGTACAATTTTTACGTATTTTAACTTTAAATTAAAATAAATTAAAAACTAAAGTTAGAAATATGCTTCGTAAAATATGTTTATTTTCATCATTATACATCTCTACAAGAATTTTATGCATAGTTTACCAAACACCTATAAGTTTGCTTCTAGCTCTCATAGCAGCCTTGAAAAAATTTACCAAAGGTCTATCTACTTCTGGTCCACAATACAGCACAGAAGAAGCTACGACACAGCACAGTACTACCAAATTGGCCCTATAAAAGCCAAAAACACTTTCATCCAAACAGGTCAAAAAGAAATTTTTGGAGTAATGAAGCCAAAAGCAACTTTTCTAATAACCTATTTGGCATAGCTTTTTTTAAGCTGCTTATTGCTTATTGCTTATTCTATTTAAAAGCTGCTTACGAGTCTGTTTGTATGACCCATAAGAAAGTGCTTATGACTCTTATAAGCACTTAAAGGAGAAGTCAAACTAAGGGTGCTTATAAAAAAAGCACTTATGAAAAGCTTTTTTATTTACACTTTTAACCTTATATCTAAAAATAACAAATTAAAAATTTCATTCATATTCTTGAATTCCTTCTTTTTATATCAATAATGGCTTTTTGACTTTTTTAATAGACAAGTTCAAAAACTCTTCTAAAATCAAAAGCATTTTTTTAGTTACTATCCAAACACTAATTAAAAAGGTCTACCTTATTCTTCTCTTTATCTACTGTTTAAAAGTAAAATCAAAAACTATCCTAAGCAGGCACTAAGCCATTCCAAACAAGCTCTTAAGGTGATGTGTCATTTGTGATAAGATGAATTGTGAAAAGAGTCTTTTTCTTTTTTTTTTTTTAAATGGAACTTCATTTAAACTTGAAAAAGTACAAACGAAGTCGCTTAAGCTGTCCATGAAGGACAAAATCTATCCCTGACCACTGTTGGATCCACCAATGTAGATAAAGAAGCGCAAAGGGACCAAAAAGAGGTGTCAAAGCCGAAAGGAGAATACCCACTCGACACCAGAAAACAAAGAGCTCGGCTAAGGCTTTTTATAACTACCCATCAATTAATAAACCCAATCAATTAAGTCTGATTCCACTCAAGTGGAGATAAAAATGACCCGGCTTAGATACAAATCTAACTGAATATAACTACATATCCCGCTTTTCTCGAGTGAGTATACCACACAAAATAAGTCTAAAGGTAGAAAAACCACCCCCATTATTACAAACGGAACAAAAACAACACATGAGCAACATAAAAAGAGGAGGAAACATTGCCGTCTTTATTGAACAAATATTATTTAAAATTGTCGCTGCTAAATATATTAGCCATGTCACACCAATGATGATCTCGATGAAATAATTGCGGCTACGTCTTTGCGATGATTTGTCATCGCTAAAACAATTGCCACTACCATGAATTATTTGAGAATAGTTTTTTGAGACGACATTTTGATCGTCTTAAAAAATTATTTGCGATGACTTTTCTTATTTTGTAACGACTACCCTGTTTGTTGTAGCGAAAACTAACGACTTTCTCAATTGGTATATTAATTAATTTCCCTTCCACGTGTCGTAATCTAATTTTCTTCTTCTTCTTCTTCTTTTCTCCTAAAGATAATCTAAGTTTCTCTGGGAACTAATCGTATTCCAACCTTCCCATTAGCACTAAAGTCTTTCCGTGGAAAATAGTGAAGTCTTTAACCGTAAAAAAGACTAGTAAAATTATATATGACAAACGTAAAACTCTGTTTATATTGCATTATGCAGAAATCGAGCTTTAAATCTATGATTTCAGACTTTTAAATACATAAAAAACAATGGTCAGCATTATTTTTGATATAAGTGACGACTTTCGCCAACTAACACACATATTATAAATTTATGTGTCCCTCATCTTCCATCATCGTTATTAAATCTTTCTTGATAGCAATCCCTGGAAGTATGAAGGGACTTTTTCATTTTAATATATTTGACGGAAACGGCAACTCCCTAAATTCTGTATTGACTCTTTCAACGAAATTTACTTAGGCCGGTGGATTGTTAATGATTTTAACTTTAAGCAGTTGAAGAAGTAAAGTATAAGTTAAAGCTTTTTAATTAATACTTAGATCATACATAGAAAAGTGTTTTTTAATAAAATAAAGAGCTTTTAAACTTCTTATTGATATAAAAAGTAATACAACTTAAGGATATGAATGAAATTATCAATATATTACTCTAAAACATAAACTCAAAAGTGTGAATAAAAAAAAAATTTATAAGCATTTTGTCATAAGTATTAAATGGTTAGTTTCTCTCAAAAGTGATTATAAAAGCCAAAAACACTTCCATCTAAACACGGCAAAAAGCATTTTTTGGAGTAAAAAGACCAAAAGCAACTTTTCTAAAAGCCTGTTTGGAATGACTTATTTTAAGTTGCTTATGGCTTATTCCATCAAAGAGCTGCTTATGAGTCTATTTAAATGACCTATGAAAAAGTGCTTATGGCTCTTAAAAACACTTATTGGAGAAGTCAAGCCAATAATACTTATGAAAAAAATACATTTAAAAGGTTTTTTTATTTACAGTTTTAACTTTATATTTAATAAAAACAAATTAAAAATTTCATTCCATTCACATCCTTAAATTATACTACTTTTTATACTTATTTAAGTAAACAAATTTAGAAGCTCAATTAAAATCAAAAAGCACTATATGATGGCTGTGGAGGGGAATATATTGCATTGGATGAACTTCCACAAGCGATTATCCAACCCTAAACATCCCGGAAAGAAAACGACACTGACAACAAAGAACTGCCAGCAAGACATACGACATATTATATCCCTACCAAGGTCCATTGCCAATACCGAAACAACAAATGAAAAGTCGCTAAATTGGTTGTCCGAAAACAAAAGAAAATCGGCCAATGGAAGCTCACGAAACGAGCTCAATCTTGAGCCCACCAATGGAAACGTGTCCAGTTCCAACTTTTGGTACCAAAGTCACCACCACATGCTCATCTCCTTCGGCATCCAAATCCTCCAGCAACTCAGTTATGTCCAATTTCAGACAAGTGTTCATCTTTGTCTTGCTCTTGTGCCTGTGTGGAACGCTCACAAAGCTCCCCGCGAACTCGCTCTTGTCTGGTCCGGTCGGCGCGTCGTCCTCGTCGTTGATGAAGACGTCGAACTTGATCGCAACATTTCTGTCGAATTCGATCCCTTGGATCACCAAAACCTCGTCCGACTCGTCCTTCTCCTTCTTGCTCCTTGACTTCTTCGGCCTCGACACCAGCGTCTTCACCGGCTTGTCCAACGTCAGCGGGAAATTAGCCCTCGTGTACTCCTCGGGCGCTGCACGCGCCACCCCAAGGCGGTCCAAAGCGCTCCTCACTTTGTCGGCAACTCTCCTCCGTGGTGTCGGCCGGGTGTTCAACCACGGAATGTCGACGTCTTGGTAGACGTACCCGAGCTTTCTGGAGTCCAAACAGTCTCGGACCTTGATGCGGATGAGCTGAGCGTTCTCGTCGTAGAACAAGAAAGCGGCATCGAGCCAATCGGGGTCGGTGAAATCTTGTCTCCTGCCACCCAATGTCTTCCAAATGTTCCATATCCGGTCGATGTTGGAGTGGTGAGCGTAGAAGATTGGATCCCTACCAGCCGAGTAGAAGTTCCCCATGTCCTCTCCGTTAGGCTGTGTATTGTCGCCGGTCCACACGTGAACCGGGCCATGCGGGATGTTCTCGAAGGCACCAGGCCCCGGATCAGGTTCGTCCCCTGCGCGAAAAGGCTCTCCCAAGAAGACCCTCGCGTTCCTGCCGTTGGACACCACCTGACGGTACATGATCGTCAGATTGGCTTGAATCTGGGCTTTGTTTGAGATCGATTCATCCTGACCATTGAAATCGAGGTCAACGATCTTCGGGGGCACGTGGCCTTTGTTTCTGAACTGATCATAGAGCGGCGATTTTCGGTCTGCGTAAATAGCTGGTATCTGCATGCCTGCAGGGGTGTCCCAGTTCCAGAACGGGATGGCGAAGTTGGGATCGTCGATCAGCTTTCCCAATATTCTCTCGAAGAAATAGAGGTAACAACGGTGGAAGGGGAAGAAGAGCCAGGAGTTGTGGACTTGAATGTCGAGGTCCGGGAACCCGACTTGTTCGTACGCGCCGTCGCAGTAGGCACAGTGGATGCTGGCTTGTTGCTTGAAGCTTCTGGGGTCGCTATCCGGGAGAGCTTTCATGAGCTCCATAGCTTTGTTGAACTTGGCAATGTAAGCGCTGTCCACGGCATGAGCCGGCGGCCTCACGCGAACTTTGCCCGGGGTAGGCAGCTTGAAGTCGACAATTTGAGGGGAAAATGGCGGGCAGCAGTTGACGGGCTGCACGCCAGCGGGGAAATCGGCGGCCCCGCACTGGGATAAGTCCGGCGGGGCAATGGGGGCGGCGAAGGCGAAGGGGTCGGCACGTAACCCAGCCAAGCCGCCGAGACTGCCAAGGCCTAGGAGGACAATTCTACGGTCAATTTTTGGATTTGGAATTTGTGATGATACGACGTCGTTTGTCGGGTTTAGGTCGTGATTGTTATTATTGGCTTTGCATGAAACTCTTCGTGGGAGGCAATGCTTGTTGTTTCGGTTTGCCAAAGTACTAGAAATTTGGGAGCTTTTGTGGAGTGGAGGAGACAAGGAAGTGTTGGAGAGAGAGGCCATAGCTTCGTTTAGAGGTAATTTTCCGATTGGGGTAGAGCGATTGAGGAACCAAAGAACCTCGCTTTTTATAATGCGATTGCATTGATGAAATTTTCAATATTTTTGTTTAATTATCAAAAAAAAAAAGTAAAGGAAAAAAAAAACTTTCGAATATTTCGAGTGAGTCATACACGTTAGCTGCAGCATTCTCAAAGTCGACGAAGAAATCGTGGAATATGGTGATAATCACGTGGTGGATCTGGTTGAGTTGCAACACTATATGATTATTTATTGTCGCACATATGAATAATTTATTAGCGTCTAGCAACAGCACTAGTTGGGTGCATTATGTGGATTAGTACAAAGTGATGACTTAGCGTTCCGTGCTAAATGGTGTTAAGGTAAAAGTTAAGGGGTAACAGGCAAATAGAAATGAAAAGGAAAGTTTCCTAAAAAAAAAAAAGAAAAGCAATTTTTTTCTAATTAAAAAAAAAGGATTGTCCCCATCCTCAACAATTATAATATAAATTATGAGACCCATCGAATCTAATCCAATTCTACTTAAAAAAGCATGCTCCATTTTACGTCTATCACTGTTGGCCGTAAGATTTCGATAAATTAAAATTTATTATTTTAATATGAACAAACAATCGATTAATACTAATGTTTAATCTTTGTATGAAGCTTAAAGCATATCAATTTAAGATTCTTTAGAAATTCAAGACTAAAGAGGAACTCAATAAAGTGCTCAGAACTTAAACTGTGATGACAAATTGTCAAAATGAGCATTTCAAACATCAACAAGACTTTAAAAAAATTGGTTAAAATTTGTTCGTTGACGATAGAGCATGCATATTGTTTGTCGAAGAAAAACAAAATGGTACAAGCATTTAAAGATAATTTGGATGCTGGAGACTCTTAATTCTGATAAACAAAACTAAAGCTAAAATAATTGAAGTTGAATGGTATTTTTCAATTTAGTCTTTTTCACTCGATAACATTTTTCAGATCTTAAAAATTTCAAAATCGCATCCTTCTATTTTTGAGCTAAAAATTTTTATGAGAATTGGGCGGGAGAGAGGACCTTCAAAGGCTAATTTTGCTAGCTGTTATAAATCTTCAAATAACTATTGTATTGCAAAAATTACACAATTTTTTTTTTTGGCTAAGTGAATTAAAATTTGTCTTTATTTTACAAATATTACTTATATGTCCCCCTTTTGAATTACATATATTGACAATCTAAAAATAACTTTTAAATAAACTTCATCATATATTTAGTTTTTTTAACAATTCTTCTTTTATTTTTCATAGTTGAGTTGTTGAAAAAATAAATTGATATTAGAGAAATACAAATATACTTAAATTAATTACAATGTAACTTTAACGAAAAAAATAATATCATTAAATTTCTTACAATATAGTTTAAAAAAATAAGAAGCAATAAAAACTGAATATCATTAACTTAATATAATATTATTTGTACTATCAATCCATAACGTTAGCACAACCTAAATACAAAGTATCATAATCACTTTAAGTCTTGAAAATGAATGTCATTAAGTATCATTATCGTTACATATCATTAACTTAATGATATATCAATTATATAACTTATAAAACATACAAAAAGACTTAATAAATACTATAGCATTAATTTAATTACATATCACAAAAAAAATAGAAATATCATTATCACTTGAAGTCTAAAAAATGAATATTATCACATATCATTATCATTTTGTCAATAAAATCATGATTTAATTTGTCGGTAAAAAATTCCATCTTTTAGTTGGGGGAATTTTAAAATCATTATTTTAGATATCAATTTGAATTTAAGCAACAAACACCTAAATTCTAAGGTTTTTTTTAATATAATGATATCATAATTAGTTTGAAATCTAAAATACTATATTATCATTTTTCTAAAAAAATAAAAGAAAACTAACAATATCATTATTAAGGTCATTAATGTCTTTATACATATGTATTGAGATATATAAAGAATATTCATAAACTAAAGACATAATTTAACTCTACAAATAGAAAACGGTCACACGTCATATTAACCCATAAATATTTTGAGGGTTGTTTACTATTTGAACTAATCACTTTTTTATATCTTGAAATGACCTAATTTGATTATAATTCTAAGTCCCTCAAACTATCCAAAATAACTTGAAATCAAGGCCGGAACCACCCAAAATAAGGGTGGGCACCACCCCACTTAAAATTTTGTCTATTAATTTTGTATGTAAAATTTTATAATATTTCTATTGTTCCTTTTAGAATTTTATATCTATTTATTTTTCCCACTTTATTAGTTCAGTGGTGCCTTCACCCTTCTTAATTAATTTCTCTGCCCCTGCACTTAAAATCAATTTTGAGAACCAAATCTACACTTGTGCCAAGCTTGAAAGGAAGATCTTCTTGTGTTGTTATTACAACACCTAGATCCTACGTTGTGTAATATTTTGCAAATTATAGGAGTTGTTCTTAAGTGATACGTACAAAGTTAGAGTAATAGATTTTTAAGCCTTTTATTTAATGTTGATATATAGGTTTGCTAATTTCCTTAAAAAAAAAAAAAAATTGGAGGTTATAGGGTTGTAGTGAGCCTCGAATATAGAGATCACAATACAAAAAGGACATATTGATAGTGGAAAAGAGCCAAATAGTGACTAATGGATAATAGATATAGGAATATTATGAACCACTAGAAATAATGTTTACAGCTGCCACTTAAGGCTAGCTCAAGTAGTTGGGTATGTGTGTGGGAGAGTGTGATCAAGGTTTAAAACTTGGTGGGAACTTATGTACAAAAAAATAAATAATGTTTTCATTCTTTTTTCTAATAACTCATTTATTTTTGTTTTTGTTATTGTTCGAATTGTTATGTGTTAATAGCTTGGAGTGTATTTAATTCTAAGTATGATTGATTAAGTTTTCATTAATAATAAAAAGCTTGCAAAAAGTTTTTATAGCTCAATTCACCCTTTTTTTTCTTTGGCTAAAAAGCTCGATGCTGTATAATCCAATGGCCAGATAAGGACGTAAAAACGAGACATTTGAAGTATTAAACATTGAATTCATCCTGAGAGGAAAAGAACAAAAAACACTATAAGCAAAGCATCCCGCAATCATGGTAAAAGCAGTTAAAATGTAACTAGCATTATAATGACCTTTCATTATTACGGTAAAGGGAAAAAAAAAGAAGATAAACGTCTATTTAAGAACTCCGTTTAAAAAAAAATGTCTACTTTCATAACATTATAATCTTATATGTTTTTTTAGTTAATAGTTTTTGGTATCTATCTTTCCCTTTTTGTATATTATGATATTGATTAGTATCAAAAAGTTCTAGTCATTATGAGAATGATATGATGCAGAAACATTATTGTAAAGTTATATTTCATCATCATAAAGTAGTAATTTCATGCTCGCATTTTGATTTGTCATAGAGTTTTTATCAATTTCAATAATCAATGATGAACATTATCATAAAATTGCATTCTTTATGATAACACTATCTTTGCAAATTATACATATAACAAAATATCGACCGGCTTAAATTTTTAACCTTATTTAATTATCATGAAGTTGCCATAAATTGGTATTAGTATTGTCATTATACATATGATTTTAGACCATTCTATAACAAAACAAAATTGTAAACAGTTTTTAAAATAGACACTAATATCTTGACATTTATCTCATTAACTTTAATCAGTTGCAGAAAGGTCCTAAATATACATGAAATGATTTTTTATTACTGAAATTCGTCTATAAATTTCTTCTTGGGAATGATCTTAAAGGGACGAGGGAGGTCCTTTTTTTCATTTTATTTCTTTAATTTTTTTTCTAACAATGGACTGTAATGTATTCGTTCTACCTAATCAAATATATATGTAGATTTTCCAAGAAAAAAAAATGTGTAGCATTTGAAAAGAAATAAATTAATAACGCCAAAAAAAGTGATGTTTAGTTGGACTTACGAGAATTTCATTAGGTAACATTGTATTCAGCGACTATTTGTCTAGAGGAGACGTAAAGAATGCGCTATGTACATGCTGGCATCTGTATTTTCTGTTTATTATATGCTCATATGTAGACGGAAAAGGGCACGTATCTTTTATATTATAACGTTTGAATCGTATCTTTAACTAAAAAGTGTTGTCCTTTTCTCCTAGACCAATTTCAAATTAAGTTTTAATCTTTTCTTTTGGTTAGTAAGAAGTTTACTCAAGATTAGAGACAACTTTTTTGCATATGCATATAGGCTGTCAATTTATCTTTTTTAATGGAAACTTCCGTGTCATTTATCACTTCTACTTAAATATGTAATTATTGTTGTTGTTGGGTGGAAAGGTCTCTATCATGACTTCCTTTAAGGGAAACTTTAATTACATGATAGCTTAGCCGCCGCGTCAATAATTGACTACAAAAATGTGTGCTTTTGACCACAACAGCACTAGCAAAACATTTGGTCACAACAATAATATTGTATCTAATATGTATTTAGTCATAACTTTAATTAAATTTTTTGTCATGACTAAGCCTTTTAGTTATAGTGACTAAAAATTTTAGTCACAATAAAAAATTCAATTAAAGTTGTGACTAAATACATATTAGTCATACAAAATTATCGTGATTAAAAATTTTGTTAAAAATTATTATGACTAAAAGTCTATTTTTTGCATTGATTTTCTCTGCATTTAACTTCAACAAGAAAGTGATCGCACTTTTCAAAGATAGACTGGCTAAACCAAATAGTTACCTTACAAGGGCTCTGTTTGTTTCGCATATTGAAATTGAAGCGATTTGAACTTGTTTATTTAAGCTATAAAATTTAAACCGACGCTACAAGAAAAACTACATTTAATGATATATTATTTATGATATGTAGTTTTTGAATGTTGTTGAAAAGTACATACAACGACATCTTCAACAAAGATGTCATTAACGACATTTGAAACAATAACGAGAAAGGTTAGCTAATAGTCAAGTGTCATATAAAACAGGACACAGAAGCTAACTAATAAAAGGAAAAAGGAACGAGACGAGAATGCTAGAGGTAAGTCCAGATAGGTCTCAAATATTACCTATAACATGAAGAAAATGAATTTCAAATGCTTTGAATATGTTTTATGTTTACATCTGTTATGCATAAAGTTTTAAAGATCAAGTCAAGACTAGCAATGTATTTACAATAATTATTTAAAAGTGTGTTGCATTTGATATGCATAATGATTTAAAAGTTTAGGTTCCGATTTGTAATATGTTTGCATTTGTTATTCTTAACGTTTTAAGTATTAAGTTACAATGTAGTATGATTAGCATTTGATATGCTCACTAAAGATATAAGAAGGTAAATCAAGATGTTAATCAAGTGCCGTACCAACCTCCTTGAAGTGAGGTATACAAGTTATGTTAAAGTTATGATCTCGTTGTTCGATAGTCCTAAGTCTTCTATAAGGGAAGCATTATGTTATGTTAAAGTCACGATCTCATGATCGATGATGTTGGTACGAACAGTAAAGCCTGCAAGATAAGTAAGATAAGAATGATAATAAGAGTTCAAGTAAGTTATGAATGATAATAAGAAGTTTACAATTAAATGTTTATAAATGAGTATAAATAGAATCATGCATTATAACCTTACTTGCATTCATTTTTATGATATGTTTATGAGACATGTTTATGAAAAACATTTTAAGAATCGAATTATGAAAATGGTTATGAAAAACATTATATGAAAAATGTTTACAAGAAAAGGTTTATGAGTAAGCATGTATGAAAAAAGTTTAAAGAAATGTCTTATGAAAAATGTTTTGTGAAATTATGTTTGAGCTTGTTGAAGGAAAGCTTATTATAAGTTCTTTTATGCTATAGGTAGTTATTTTAGGAATATATGTGTGTGTATATATATATCTTTCATCCTAAAGTAATACTTTAAGATATTAAACGAATATACGCTTGCTTCAAAAGGCTTTAATTTCAGTATTATACACGATGAGATTGCTATTATCCGGGGGAAATAGGACTGATCCCATCACCATATCCAACTAACCTCACATGTTTTTTTTTTTTTTTTCTTATTTTACTTTTGTTAATAACTAAACTTCCGCTATGATCCCATCACCATCACTATAAATCTTACTAGTTTATGATAAATCTTTGTAGTAACACAAAAAATTATTATCACGTATTGGGTCTTCAAATGTTAATAGTTAACACTTAATCAGAGAGAATTTTAGCGAAGACCTTATATCATGGAAGGCTGAGATGCTTATAATTATAGAAGAGTTAATTAAAGAAGTTAGTTTCTACCCAAAAAAAGAAACGAAAAAGTTAATTAAAGTTGGTTGATATAAGAAATATGTGCGTGTTTTGTAGTGTGCGGTATGATCCGGAAACCAAAAAAATAAAAACAGTTTAAATAGTGCATTGAATCCAACAATATATATTGTAAATCTAGTCAGCAAGGCGGCATCCAGATTTAGAGTAGGGAAAAAACGACGAGAAGAAAAGCTCTTGATTCTAGATATAAGTATTTCCCGATCTAGGTTGCCAGCAATAAAATACGTTATACTTGAGGTTGTTAGATCTCTAAATATCTTACTCGTGTGGGAAGATCAACATTGACATGAATTAGTTTTAGTCCAGATCAACTATTAATTTATGAGTTTTTTATAAATCATTCTAGACTTTTTGGAACGACAAAGTTAGACTAGTGTTGTATAAATTACTCTATTAATACTAAATTTTAACATTTTAATAGGAAAACTACTCAACAATATTTTTATGCTAAATTTAACATATCTTTACCAGTTTTGATATCAAATAAAACATATACCAAATTTTAGTATTTGAATACTCTATGTTAATTATCATTTTTTAATTAAAATAACATCCTCACTTTTAACTCATTTTAATATTAAAAGTTTAATTTTTCAAGTTTTGAAACTTAATATTAAACAAGTTGATGTTGATTTATTGTTTGTACTTGATGTCTTGATTAACACATGAAAATGGAAAACAAAGAAAAGAAAAAGAGTAGTTAAAATCATCTGTGCAATTACAATGTTTTGATTAGTATCCGACCAATCTTGTGAAAAAATCCACAAGTATACAAAATCGTAAACAAGTAATAAAGTGACAAGTGTATAGTATCGTTCCCACAAGAATTACGTTAATCTAGTTAAGTACCAAAATTGATTAACTTTAAAATTATTTGAACGACCGAAAATAAAATAGAAAACTAAGAAAACAAAATATAAATGAAAACCTTAATAAATAAAAGACTAAGGCATCTGATTTTACCAAAACTAGTCTAATTTAATTCATTATTCTTACTAACATTGCCTATTACAATATTTGATGGATGATTAACCCTAACATATTTAATGCTCTATTCTAAGTTATACCAAAAATACCCTAATATATTAATCCACTATATTACTATGTGAATATTTAAATATAATAGAATTCATTAAGATCTACGACTCTCTAAAAGCCTACACAAGTCATGTTGCTATATTCTTATGTCCTATCTAACCTATGATATCTATCAAAAGAAGCTATTCCAATAAATCTCGTTCGGGTTTCATTAGAGATCTCCTAATCAATTAATTGATGATCAAATAATTAAAAGTATTAAGAACAATAATAAACACTTAACATAAGATAATAAACTCTTAGAGAATGAATCTTTGAATGCAAAAATAAATGAAATAAATTAAATTATAATTGGTAATTTCATATCCCTAATAAAAGAAAACTAAAACATAATTAAAAACAAATATATTGGTTCTGATATAATTAAAGAACAAAAAAAAAAGAAATAGAAAACTAGAAAATAAAATCAAATTGGAGGTGTCACAGGTCACCAGGGTTCTTTTTCTAGATCTTCTCCTTCTTCTAATTGTAGCCTCTAAAAATACCATCTCCAATAATAAAAAGCCAAACCTAAAGGATATGTTTGGTATCATTTTTTATTTTTTTTATACAAAAAAAAATATTTCTTTTGTTTATACTTTTTATTTTTTTAAATAAAAAAACATGTTTGGTACAATTAATTCTTTTTTATTTTTGAAAACAAAAAAAAAAAAATACATTTGGTAAGATAATTTTGATACATTTTTTTTTTTAAACAAGAACAAAAATATCGTAACCTAGGGTTGTTGACGCCGTTGGATCGGCGAATCGAACTCACCATCGAGGGTAGGGCATTGTCCAAGACTAAGGTCTGGGTTGGGATTTGAGGCTAGCGTTGGGGTTAGGTTGGGAACCAAGGTCAAGGTCTGGTTCTAGGACTGGGTCGAAGTTGGGTTCCATGATGGGGGTAGGGTCAGGTTCTAGGATCGAGGTTGTGACGACCCTCCCTACATGGCCGTTACTTGACTTAACGTGATCGTAAACTTAAACATACTTAATAACAAAGTACAAAATTTCAGGATAATTTTTTTTTTAAATGGATTCTTGCTATTGAATCCTTGGCATAAAGCTTTAAAGGAAGTACTAATTGTTTTTCAAATCTTATTAATAAATGAATTCTTGATAATAAAGAATTCTCAACGTGTAACTTTAAAAGATGTAATAATCATTTCTTAAAACTTAATTTCGTAACTTAACAACATACATAAATTTCTTAAACA
>CAMOHE010042957.1:0-45884 GCA_946598075.1 Artocarpus hirsutus
AGATGAGCGAGTGAGTGAGGAAGAGAGAGAGAGAGAGAGTGAAATTTATAAAGAGAAGGGAAGTAGTTTTCAATACCACTTCCCGCACGTGGTTTTCCAAAGTGGGACATGTTGGTCATTTGATAAATTGTTCGTTTTAAAAATTTAAATAACAATTAAAAATAATCAAGAATAATTAAAAATCACTAAAATAATAAAAAATATCATAAATTTAGAAATTTCACATAATGATCAAACCAAGTTTAAAATATTAATTATGGCACACTAATTCTCCATTTAACACACTAATAACACTTAATTAACTTCAAGGTGTTACAATTAGTGTGCCATAATGAGTATTTTTAAACTTAATTTGATCATTTTAGGAGGATTATACATTTATGTTATTTTTTATTATTTTAAAGATTTTTGGTCACTTTTAATTATTTTAAATTGCTATTTTAAATTTTGAAACAGAACAATTTAACAAAATGTATGTTTTATAAAACTGTGAGCAGCACACGGTTTCTACACAGTGAAACCGCCCACGGTTTCTGCACAATGATTTCATAAACCTAAATGGGACACTAGGACATTATCGGATGATTTAGTAACATATAATATCTCACGCTAGATACCAATAGACTTAGTTTTCATTTAAAGTTGTACGTGGATCCGCAAAGCTAACGTATTGCGGACGGGATTTTGGTGTGGGACACTAGCACGAGTATCGAGGTAGGACTTCTACCCCTCTTTCTTGGTAATCTAGTTTTAAAATGATTTTGGCCTAAAAGGGATTTTTATCAAAATGTTTTCAATAACTGATTCAAAGAGGATTTTTAATGAATGTCTTTATAAACAGTAGAATTGAGGTGGCTTTCATAATAAACCTCATAATGAATGTAAATGATTATATTTGGTAAAAAGAGATTTTAATAATCATAGAAAGATATATATAATTATATTTAAGGGCATGATGCCATATCAGAGATTGGGTCGTGTAGAGTACGACCTTGGGGGTAGGTCTCGAAACCCAGCTGGGCCACTTCGGTAGTGTTACTTATATGGTTTGCCCAATAAAAGAAAATGGTACTCTTTCTGGTCGACCAATAAACTATTTTGGTAAGATAAACTATTATTAAAAATTTTAACTATTTATTTATTTGTTCTAGTTCGTTATTCGAAGAAAGAAATTTCATTTAAAATTTAATGTTTTAAAATTATAGTCCTACTGAGCTTTTCGCTCACATTTTATTTGTTTTAAAGCCTTTCCCCCACTAGGTGGAGTTCAGCTTAGGATTGGAGAGGAATACACAGACAAGACATTCGAACTATAGGAGAATCGTGTAGGTTATTTAAATTATAAAATCAAGGCATGTATAACATCTCCTTCCTCTCTTTTCTTTTGGACTGAGGTTGTAATTTAATATTGTTGATACCATGTGTGTGCACAAATGTGGGTCAGTGGGATCCACTCTCATTTTCTCCTTATTTCTTTATTATATTCTCATCATCCGCTTTGTTATTTTTATTTGTTTAATTATTATAATTACCTGCTTTAAAAAGATTTTTAAATTATTACATTTTTATTAATAAATTTTAAAACTAAAACCCAAGTTTTAACTGAATCTTCATTTAATTAACTTAATTAAACTACCATGTTACCTCCTGTACTCTGGGGCATGACAAAATAGTATCAAAACTCAAGGTTATGAACCTTTTGAATTGTGCACACATAGGTACGGCAATGAAATACCACTGATAGTCTAAATTTTGTTTTCAGAAGTGATAGAATGGCACCTAGACGATGCTCGACAGCTAACGCTAGCTTTGGGATTGATAGGGCATGATGAGGGCCATGTTTGCTGTATTTTGACAAATGGCAGCAAGGGCAAGACCGGATGATTCTAAGGCTAGTTGCCGACATTCATACTTTAAGGAATTTCGACGTGTGTCTGTACCGACTTTCGACAGAACTGGGGACCCACAAATGGCAGAATATTGGTTAGATTCGATCATGAAGCATCTAGATACTCTTGGCATGCCAGCAGAGTATCATGTGGAATTTACAGCATACAAGTTCGAAGGTGGTGCCATTACATGGTGGAAGCAAACTAAACGTCTAGAAAACAATGGTGACATCAGTTGGGATAGGTTTGAGGAGCTGTTTTATGATTGGTACTTTCCATAGGGATACAGGGACCAAAAGGTAGTAGAATTCTATAGGTTGCAACAAGGTGATATATCAATTTAGGAATATGAAGGGAAGTTCAATGAATTGGCCAGGTTTGCTCCCTTTACAGTGGCATCAAAACATGAGACATGCATTAAGTTTCAGGAAGGACTCAAAGCCCCTATTCGACGACAGGTGGTTGCCTTACGACTCAGGAACTTCAGAGAGCTGGTGTCATCAACAATATCAGTGGAAAATGATTATGTGCAGTACTGTGAGAATCGAGCCAAGATGTCAAGAGGACCACAGAGGAGCGGTAGGAGGAGCACCAGTAGTCGACCAACTCCAAAAAAGAACAAACAAGGTGGCATGAATAGCGACAGCGACAGTTCATCCAGCAGCGAGCATAACAACCCCTATAGCTTCCATTGTCACAATTACCAGCAACTTGGACACATCAAGAGGAATTGCCTGACTAGGAGTGCTCACCTAGGACTTTAGGCTGGAGAAGAAGCTAGCCGTCAGCCCCAGCCTCAGACTCTACCTTAGCCTCAACAGTACCCTTAACTTTAGTTCCATCAGTTCTCTCTTCAGCAACTGCCATATCCAGCATAAGGACACCAACTGCAAAACTTTTAACGTAATGCCCCTCAGTACCGAGGTCTGAGTACAGCCAGTGTGTAGTCGTCTCCATCGCAGCAATATCAGCCAACTAACCCAGGATCTAGTAGTGCTAGTAGAGGTAAAGGGAAAGCTCTAGCACAAGTTCACACGATGATATCGGAGAGTTCAGATGCCCAGACTCGTTACGTAGTTGTCGATGGTACGATCATGGTTTCCCAATCCTTAGCACATGTATTATTTGATACTGGTGCCACACATTCTCTCATTTCAAGCTCTTTTGTACATGCCTTAGGATTAGAAATAGTAGAGTTTGATGAACCGTTAGTTATAGCTTCAACCTTGAGGTAGGTGTGTGCAAATTGTATATGTAAAGCCTGTAAAATAAAGATTGGGGATGAGGTTTTGAAAAGTGACTTGATTGTAATCCCCATGAGTTCATATAATGTGATCCTAGGGATGGATTGGTTGTCTAGATATAGTGTAGTCGTAGACTGTCAGCTTAGAAAAGTAACCTAGTGTCTGATAGGGGATGGCGATCACTTACTAGGGTGGTGATGATAGGCTGATGAGTGAGCATCTCGTAAGGGCTTGTCTTGGAGGACAGAAGAATACAGCTTGTTATGCCTTCCTCATGAACCTAGAAGGAGAGTCTAGCGCCTTGACAAGAAACACAACAATTCCAATGGTAGATGAATTTGAAGATGTCTTCCTCGACAAGTTGCCAGGATTACCACCGCATAGGGAGATCAAATTTGGTATTGAATTACTTCCAAGAATAGCATCAATTTTTGTGGCACCTTATCGGATGGCGCCAGCAGAGATGAAAGAATTAAGAAAGCAGCTTCAGGAGCTTGTTGATATGGGATACATCCAGAATAGTACATCACCATGGGGAGCACCAGTTTTGTTTGCAAAGAAACAAGATGGAACCCTCAGGTTATGTATAGAATATCAGCAGTTGAATCGGGTCACAGTGAAGAACAAGTATCCTCTGCCCAGGATCGATAAGTTGTTTGATCAGTTGGGAGATTTGCAATACTTCTCAAAGATAGATTTAAGGTCAGGGTATCATCAACTCAGGATTAAGGAAGAGGACATTCCCAAAACAGCTTTCAGGACCTGGTATGGACATTTCAAGTTTCTGGTAATGTCGTTTGGATTGACGAACTCTCTAGCAACCTTCATGGATTAGATGAATAGGGTATTCAGGCCTTACTTGGATCAGTTCATGATCGTGTTCATTGAAGACATCTTAGTTTATTCTAAAACTTGGGAGGAGCATGAACAACATCTCAAGATCGTGCTTTAGACTTTGCGGGAGCACCAGCTGTATGCTAAGAAAGAAAAGTATAAGTTCTGGTTGACAGAGGTCAAATTTCTAGGTCATGTCATCATCTGAGCATGGTATTTTAGTGGATAGGTCTAAGGTAGAAGCCATAGTGGAATGGGAACGGCCAAGGAATGTGGTAGAAATTCGTAGCTTCTTGGGACTTGTAGGGTATTATAGGAAGTTTGCAAAGGATTTCTCAAAGATAGCAGCACCGTTGACAAGATTGATCAGGAAGAATGTCAAGTTTGAGTGGGATGAATGATGTAAGCTTGCATTTTAAGAGTTAAAGAATCGATTGACCTCAGCTCCAGTATTGATCATTCCCAGCAACGATGAGCCATACAAAATTTACATAGATGTCTCAGGTCGTGGGCTTGGATGCGTGTTGATGCAACATGGATGAGTTGTAACATACGAATCGAGACAGCTACGACCTCACAAGTAGAACTACCCTACTCATGACTTAGAGCTCGCAACAGTAATTCATGTGCTAAAGATCTAGAGATGTTATTTGTATGGGGTGACATTTCAGGTTTTCTCCGACCACAAGAGTTTGAAGTACCTGTTCACTCAAAGGAATTTAAACTTAAGGCAACGAAGGTGGATGGAATACATGGAGGATTATGATTTCATGCTACAGTACTATTTTGGAAAAGCTAATGTAGTCATGGATGCACTCAGTCGGAAGTCTTTAGGGATATTGGCATGTTTGGCTCTTGAAGATTGCAAAAGAGATGCAATAGTGAGTGAGTTCGGGCTACAGTATTATAAAGACTACGATCGCATTTTGGTGCATTACATGGAGATGACCCCAGCTCTTGTTCAGATAGTGAAGCATAATCAATGGCAAGACCAGCACCTTTAGGAAATCTAGACGCTAATTTAGAACGGAGAGCAGTTTGAAGAATGGAGGATACATACGGATGGATCGATGTACTTCAGGAAGCGTCTAGTAGTTCCAGTAATCACGGAAGTAACAAAGGCTATTATGGATGAAGCCTACAAGTCTCAGTTTACTATTCATCCAGGAAGTACGAAGATGTTTCGTGATTTGAAGAGGCAACATTGGTGGAGAGGTATGAAGAAGGATATTCAAGAATACGTGGCCAAGTGTACGACTTGTCTTTAGGTGAAAGGTGAGCAACAAAAGCCAACAGGTCAGCTTCAGCCACTTCCTATTCTAGGATGGAAATGGGAGCACGTGACGATGGATTTTCTTACTAGATTGTCAAGGACGAAGCAAAGGCATGATGCGATTTGGATCATGGTCGATAGATTAACGAAGTCAGCTCATTTCATTCTGTTTAGGTCAACTTGTTCGAGGAGAATTCTCGGGGAATTATATATGCAGAACATAGTAAGATTGCATGAAGTTCCTTTGTTCATCACATTAGATAGAGACACCAGATTCAATGCCAAGTACTGGAGGAGCTTTTAGGAGGCTTTAGGTACAGATTTGAACTTCAGCATGGTATTTCATCCTCAGATCGATGGGCAATCTAAGTGGGTCATTTAGATTCTCAAAGACATGTTACGTGCTTGTGCATTGGACTTCAATAGGAACTGGAAGAAATATTTACACCTGGCAGAGTTTGCATACAACAATAGCTATTAATCGAGCATTGGCATGGCACTGTTCGAAGCACTGTATGGACGACTGTATCGGTCATTGATATGTTGGGCTGAACCAAAAGATAGAGTTATTCTTGGGCCAGATGAGATTCACGATAGTAATGAAAAGGTCATTGTGATACGAGATCAATTGAAAGCAGCTCAAAGTCGACAAAAGAGTTACGCAGATAGAAAACATCGACCCTTAGAATTCGAGGTAGGAGACTTTGTTCTCTTGAAGGTATCGCCTAGTAAGGGCATCTCGCAATTCGGAGTAGGTGGAAAACTTGCACCAAGATATATTGGACCGTTCAAAATTACTCAACGTGTAGGTGTAGTTGCTTATCGACTTGACCTTCCTTCAAAACTTTCGAATGTTTATGATGTACTCCACATGTCGATGCTTCGGAAATGTCCGCCTGAGCAGGATAAGATCGTTTTGTTCCAAGACGTACAGATTTAGGAAAGACACGACGTATGAGGAAGTGTCGATCCAGATCATCGATCGTAAAGTGATCAGCTTGTGCCGTCATGAGATCCCGTTAGTTAAGGTCGTGTAGCAACATCACGGGATTGATAAAGCCACTTGGGAGTCAGAGTCGAATATGTGGGAGTTGTATCTGCATTTGTTTTGCGTTTGAATCAATTTGTAAATTTCGAGGGTGAAATTTCATTTAGGGGTGGATAGTTGTAATGCCCCAAAATTAAATGTTATTAGTATGTAAAATGGTGGATTAGTGTGCCATAATGAGTATTTTTAAACTTAATTTGATCATTTTGTGAGGATTATAAATTTATGTTATTTTTTATTATTTTAATGATTTTTAATTACTTTTAATTATTTTAAATTGCTATTTTAAATTTTGAAACAAAACAATTTGTCAAAATGTATGTCTTATAAAACCATGGGCGGCACACGGTTTCTACACAGTGAAACCATCCACGTCTCTATATTTATACCCCTCTCTCCCCCTCTCTTTCACTCATCTCTCTCTCCTCTCTACCACGCTATCTCTCTCTCTCTCTCCTTCCCTCTCACGGTCTCCCTCTTCCTCTCTCAATTTCTTTCAAAATTTTTGAAACAAAAATCAATTCCAAGCTTTGGGCTAGTGAATTGAAGGCTCAGGAATGAGATTTGGCAACCACAATTACAATTTAAAGCTTTGATTCAAGGTTAGTTTTGAAATTTTTAAACTTTTCTAAATTTTTCATTTTTGTTGCATTTTGAAATATAAGCTTTTCCAAGCTTAAAAAACTTTTAATCTAGGTTAGATGAACTTAGAACAACTAGAATCTAAGCTTTGTTTGATCAAAAACGGATTTGAATCAAGATTTTTCATTTTTCTCTAATTTTTTTCATTTTTGGATTTTTCCAAAAATTTTGTTTAAATCTTGCTTTAGTGCATTAAAAAGTAATCTACTATGTTTTTCCATCAACTATGATCATTATTCATGCCTGAGATATGAGAAAACAGGGTGAAATTTAAGATTTGGGCTTAGGAGGCCGAAGACCCATGCTTGAAAAATTCTGGAATTTTCCAAATCGGCAGGCCGAACTTTGTGTTCGATAGGCCGAATTCAAAGGGTTCGTGTAATGCCCCATTACAGACGTCACAATTATCATTACTTTCATCCTTGTTATCATTATTGATAAAATAAACCATTTAAATTTAAACACAATTTGATAAACATATCCCAAGATCCATGCATAATTTTTTTTTTAAATAATATTCCAAATATTTTTTTTTTCATGGTTTATCAGTGCCAAATTAACAAAACCATAATTCAAACCAAATTTCAAAACAAACTTTAAAATTTGTTTAAAAAGTTTGGTAGATTGAACTTTTGAAAAATCAAAATAAACATAAAACAAGTCTTTTTACTTAATAGTGCGGAATTTAAGCATTTAAAGAAATAAAAACATAGTTCAAAAAAATAATTCTTTCTTGGCGTTCTTATGTTTCCAATCCATCGTTCACAGTTCACACGCCTGTCCTCGCCCTCCACCTATTCCATGGTCCTCTTACATTTTCTGCAACATGATTATAAACTGAGTAAGCAAAAACTTAGTAAGTATACTTTCCGATCTCACAACATAAACATTTTATGAACATCTTTATGAAACATCATAATCATAATCATTATTAACATAATAGTGCACTTAGCACAGTTTCATATTGAACATATATGTCATTATCATTATCATTATCCATATTAAAAACTTCATTCACGTTATTTTCGGGGGCCCAAGTGTTGCACAAAAAACATAATCATCATAAACGCGCCGTCATGAGAGGAGAGGGGTGGTTAATCCCAAACTAAACATGACAAGTCCAACCTTTGGGACATCATAAACATAAACAAAAACATAGGGTGTGCAACACTTAATTAAGTGATACATATATTTAGATATACTTTCAACATACCTCATCATTGAAACATTCGTTAAACTTTCTTGTTGCAACAAGAGTTTCATGAGAAAACAACATGTAAAAACAAACTTTAAAAATTATCATAAAACATATTCTTGAAAATTTTCGTAAACTTTTATCATGTTGTAGGTGAGAATGTACTTACTTGTCTTGTTTGCTTACTAAACCTTAACTTTGGTGACGTTGCTACGGTTCTTGGTGTGCTCGCCTTTTGGAGTGTTTATGTCAAACATTCATATTGACAATAAGTCACTAGAAATAATATTAGCAATATATAAACATCTCATACAATTATTAAACATCACCTTATCATGTAATAATATCAAGAAGCACAAAATTACAATTTATGAACCTAGAGCATAATTCCCAAAAGTAGGCAGAATGACCTTTATTCACTTAAAAATTCATAATAATTTCTTCTTAACTCCAAATCAGTCAAAACTAGTGGCATTAGCAATTAGACTCAAAAACAAAGAATTTTGATATATTACATACATATTTTGACAATAATTTGCAAGAAGAAAAAGTTCTCGAAATTCAATCTAAATTTCAGGTCTGTTTAAAACTATACCGCTTTTAAGGTTAATTTTGAAAAATCATAACTATTTATTGAAAACTCTGATTCAAGCAATTCAAAAGCCAAAAGAAAGCTTAAGATGTTTAGTATTTCAAATTAATATAAGAAAAATATATACAATACAATACAAAATTGAAAATTACGGAAACACGATGGCTATCAAGTATTTGTATGAAAAGTAGACTTAAGGCATCAAAAAATTCAATAATTAAAATAAAATTTCTTTAACCTTAAATTTTTTTTAAGACAACCTAATAACATATATATACAATACCACAAAAATTCTCATTAGCAAATAAATTTGTTTAGCCATACAAATAGGTTACATAAACAAGAAATACCTAATTCACTAAATAGACACCCATAAAAAAAAACCTATCTAAAAAAAAATTCCAAAACTCATAAAATATTCATCAATTAACCATGAAATTTTTCAGATCATAATTAACATATGCATGAATGTCTCTGTAAAATTTAGTTCAAATCAAAGGTTGTTTGCCCTTTAGACATGGACTATACTTTTGTGTAAAATATCAATCAGCAACAGTTTGGTCATGAGTGGTAGAAAATGAAAATTTAATATCTCAGCATAGAAATTTCCAAATAAAGTGAAATTTTGAGGAATATCACATAACACATACATAAACATCATACTAAAATTTTAGAGAAAACAAAAATTTGTAGACAAAGTTATGGGGGACGGATTACAAATGAAACAAAATTTCATTAATAGTCTAGAAAGAGTTTCTTACCTCCAAAATGATCCTTCTTAATTCTCTTGAATTATCTAAGCGAAAACCCAATATTTTATTCAATTGTTTGTAGAAAAATAAGAGAGAGAGGGGAAGAAAACGTGAAGAAGAAGGAGAAAGTGTCTAAGAAAATTTTTGAGAGAGAGAGAGAGAGAATTTTCTTTGGCTAAAAATTTAGAGAATGAAGACTTTGGTGGCTTAGAAGTATATTTATAGGTTTATGAGAGAGAAGGGATTAGATAAGTGTAGAAAACAGTAATCCTAATCTAATTCAATTTCTCCCTCTTTTTTTTCCTTTTTTTTTCCTTTTCTTTTTTTTTTCTTTTTTTCTCACGGCAATCAGCCATTTCTACTTTTTTTTTTATATACGTTAACTTCTTTAAAAGTTAACGTAATATATATATATAGTGCATATAATATATAATATAATATAATATAATATAATAATGTGATATAAATATATTATATTATAATATAATATAAAATTATTATAATACATAATTACTTATATACAACAATAATATTTACTTCCATAACCCCAAAAATATTAATTATCACATTATTCTCTTGGACTTTTTATATTATCCAATTACTTAATGCCAATATAATAAAAATACTACATATGTAATTATCATAACATCATAAATGTTATAAAAATAAAAAAATATGCAATAAAATTCATGTCATCATCAAGAATATAACTGTGGGCATATATAACCCTAGAGCATTATAAAGATTATGAATTTCGAGCAAGTTGAAACTCATAAAATAAATAAATAAATACTTTAAGCTTATCATCACTTTTGACATGAACTTCTCGAGCACATCGATTCCACAAGACCGTTACCTGCAACATTACTAAATAAAAAGTTAATTTACTTAACATAAATAATAATAGCTCTAAGATATCACATTCTAACGTTAAATTAACATAAGTGTCCATAGAAGAAAACGACGGACGTTACAACTCTTCCCACCTTATAAGAGCTTCGTCCTCGAAACTCAAAACAATTGCTGACACTTGGCCCTCATATCATCCTCACGTTCCCACGTAGCTTCTTCTACCTGGTGATTTCGCCACAAAACTTTAACCAAGGGAATTTCTTTATTCCTTAAGGTTTTAGTTTTTTGATCTAAAATCTCGATTGGCTTCTCTACATAGCTAAGATCTTCTCTTATCTCAATCACCTGTGGTTTGATCACGTGTGTAGGGTCTGGGACATACTTTTTAAGCATCTAGACATGAAACACATCATGGATAGATGACATCTCCGATGGTAAACTCAACTGATAAGCCACCTTGCCTATCCGTTTCACAATTTCATAGGGTCCGACAAACCTCGGGCTTAGTTTCCCTTTTTTCCCAAACCTCATGACTCCTTTCATTGGTGCAACTTTTAGGAACACATAATTGCCTACAATGAATTCCAAGGGCCTTCTCCTTTTATCGGCATAACTCTTTTGTCAACTTTGAGCAGTCTCGATTCTTTTACGTATTAACTTTAACATCTTTGATGTCTCGTTGACAAAATCTATCTTTTCGCTGTCATCGCTTTCCATCATTTTCTTTTCTCCAGCTTCATGTCAACAAATAAGCGATCTACACTTTTGCCCATATTGAGCTTCATAAGGTGCCATTCCACTTATTGCCTGATAGCTATTGTTATAAGCAAATTCTGCTAACAGTAATATCTTACACCAACTTGTCTTGAAATCTAGGGTACAGGCACGGAGCATATCCTCTAAAATCAAATTTGTTCTCTTTGTTTGGCCATTAGTCTGAGGGTGAAAGGTTGTGCTAAAGTGCAACTTAGTACCCATCGCGGTCTACAAGCTTTTTCAAAATTTGGAAGTGTACCTCACGATCAATAACTACCTAAATAGCATCAAATCCATTTGTAGTTTTAAGTAATCTTGTGACAAAATCTATTGAATTTTCTTTCTATTTCCATTTTGGTGTCTATATTGACTGTAATTCGCTGCCATATAGTTGATGTTTAGTTTTAACTTGTTAGCATGTCAAACATTTCTTTACAGACCTTGCAATATCACGCTTCACTCCAAACCACTTGAAACTAATCCTTAACACGTTGTACATCTTTGTCATACCTCATTGAATTGAATAAGTGAGTATTATGAATCTATATCATTTCCTTAAACCATTAACATTGAAAACAATAAATTTTTGAGACATAACGTTCCATCATTAGTAACTCAAAATTCCTCACATCTTCCTTCCTCTATTTCTCGCTTAGTCATTGCTAGACAGGCGTCTTCATTTCAATTACTTCAAATCTCATCGGTTAACGTTGAGAGTTCTCTTGTCATAAGTTCTAAATCGAAAACCATAATTTCCTTCCTTAGAGGTTGGGACCTCATTTGCAATGGCATCAATGCTACAATAGTCTCCCTACTTAAAGCATCAACTTATCCATCTGTCTTTCTTGGATGATACAAGATTTCACAATTGAACTCCTTTACTAGTTCTAAGCATCTCTGCTACCTTATATTTAGTCCTTCTGCATGTAGATATACTTTAAACTTTGATAATCGATGAAGGTCTTACATTGGACTCCATAAAATAGTGCCTCTAGATCTTTAGCTCGAAAACCACAGCTGCCAACTTGAGGTCATGAGCGGGATAGTTCATCTTGTAATTCTTTAGTTGTCTTGGGGCATAAGTGATCACTCTATCATTATGCATCAATACAACGCCAAGGTTCGTCATAGAAGCATCATTGTAAGTCACGAATCCATCATTCCCTTCTAAAGTAACCAAGACTGAAATTATAGTCAACTTTTTCTTTAATTCTTGAAAGTTCTTCTCGCATACATCTGTCCATTCAACTCTTTCTACGTGCCTAAGATTCATGAAGGGCGTTGTCTTTATCCTAGAGAAATTCTCTATAAACTTCTGATAATAACTAGCTAATCCTAAGAAACTTCTTATCTTACTTGCATTATTTAGTTGCTTCTAATTTAAAACAACTTCGACTATAGAATGATCCACCATTATTCCATCCTTTGATGCATGTAAGTCCAGAAAGAACTCACACTTAGAAAACCTTGCATACATTTTACGTCTCTTCAAGGTCTCTAGCACAATCCTCAAGTGCTCAACATACTCTTCTAGACTCTTCAAATACATCAAAATATCATCGATAAACACTATAACAAATTCATTGAGATCAACCTTGAATACCAATTCATTAGTTCCATAATAGCTGTTGGTACATTTGTTAAACCAAAGGTATAACCACAAATTTATTACCATATCTCGATCTAAAAGGCTGTCTTAAAGCTGTCTTCTTTTATTATCTTCGGCTGATGATATCCCAACCGTAAATCTATCTTCAAGTATACAGACATGCCTTTATGTTGTTAGAACAAATCATTAGTTTGAGCAATGGGTACTTGTTCTCGATTGTCACGTTGTTTAGCTCTCTATAGTTGATGCAGAGCCTCATAAAACCATCCTTTTTCTTCACAAACAAAACTGGTACTCCCTATGATGAGTGACTAGGTCAGATAAAACCCTTATCAAGAAGTTCCTTTAGTTGGGAGTGCAACTCTTTCAATTTGGCTGGAGCCATTCTATATGGTGCCTTAGATATCGAATATGTATCAGGAGCAAGCTCAATCTTAAATTTTGATTTCGCTATCTGGAGGTAAGCTTGACAGGTCATTCGAAAATTACCTTTGGAAATTCTTGAACCTTCGAAACATCTTCAATCTTTGTCTTTTTATTTTTTTGACTTTTATCTATGATGTTCGCTGAATAACTCATACAGCCACTTGCTAATAGCTTTCTTACCTTCACAGCTAACAAAAACATATTTAGCTTCTTCTTGACTCTCCCACTAATATGAATCTTTCTTCACTTTTTGGATGAAGAATCATCTTTCGTCTTTGGCATTCAATAAAACATTATACTTCCTTAGGAAATTCACCTCAAGAACCATATCATAGTCATACACGTTGATTACAATACGATCGATGGAGAGTTCTCTTTTGGTAATCCGTAAAGGAACTATACGCAATTAATGCATAGACATCATCATTTCCCAAAGGGTGCTATCGTAGTGAATCCCTGTCTCATAGGTTCCTTGTTTCTTTTTACTTTCATATCATTGCATTGTCCTTACTCTATTTTCATCATAATATGTACTTCAACACCATCGTAATTCTTTAGTCCTATAAATATTAACATCATGGTTCCTATTCTAATCTCAAGAAAATTCATCAACTTATTATTGCATATCCTTCATCCAATAATAGATTACTATAACATGTTGTCTGACTAACTTGATTTCCATTAGAATACAATGGGTCCATTCCTAACCATGAAGTAACTTAGATTTCAAATTCATGTCTTTCCTTTTCTATAGCAATAAAATCCTCTAGCAACTCCAATAATTTACATACAGACAATTACCTCATCCAATAGTATACATGCTTATATTTCATGTTTAACACTCAAATTATAAAACACATCTATCAATGAACTCCTTTATAATCAAACTATATATATCCTCAAAATTATTGTCAAATTAACTCTTCTAAACATCTTGTATTAGTAGTAAAAACTATTGTTATTCCTATATGAAAGTATATGTAAACCTAAATAAGTCAACTTACAAATTCCTTGACTTAGCAATATTTCTAGTTGACCCAAAAAATCATCACTTAAACTATGTTGGACACCATATCATTGGATTCCTAAGCTCTCTCATATTACCCCAAGAAATTAGTATCTCCTTTCATCACTTCGTATTCCATAGTAATCTAGCCCACTTATGATAATTATATAGGTTGCATCACCAAGAATTTATCATAGACATATTTGCTCGTCATATCGACAACTCTAGCCTTTTATGTCACATTATTTCTTACATATAGAAGACTTCCAAATCCTCATAGTCATGCAAATTCATTTAGGTCATTCTATATATTAATTTCCATTAACTTACGATTAGAAACTTATTCTCCATAAAGGAAGTTCAATACTCTCTTTCCACATTCGTTCCTTCATATTGTTTTGTTCCTTGAGTCAAATTCAACCATATAATTAATTTAACCATGACCATTGGTTATGAGTTCTTTCTAAAGAATCACAAGCTTAGGAAGGAACCTCTAATTGTGGGAATGAGACAAGATTTCACTACTAAATTATACACTAGGGAATTTATCATTAAACAATTAAATCTTATACTTATCATCAAACTTACATTCATGCAATTAACTTAAAATACACTTACTTGGAGGACTTAGACTGACATGTGGCGGTGTGCATTGGAAACGAAAACCCGTTTTGATACCATAGCTGTAACACCCCCTTACAGACGTCACAATAATCATTACTTTCATCCTTGTTATCATTATTGATAAAATAAACCATTTAAATTTAAACACAATTTGATAAACATATCCCAAGATCCATGCATAAATTTTTTTTAAACAATATTCCAAATATTTTGAATCTTTTTTTTTCATGGTTTATCAATGCCAAATTAACAAAACCATAATTCAAACAAATTTTCAAAACAAACTTTAAAATCTGTTTAAATAGTTTGGTAGATTGAACTTTTAAAAAATCAAAATAAACGTAAAACAAGTCTTTTTACTTAATAGTACAAAAATTTAAGCATTTAAAGAAATAAAAACATGGTTCAAAAAAATAATTCTTTCTTGGTGTTCTTCTGTTTCCAATCCATCATTCACAGTTCACATGCCTATCCTCGCCCTCCACCTATTCCATGGTCCTCTTACCTTTATCTGCAACATGATTATAAACTGAGCAAGCAAAAGCTTAGTAAATACACTTTCCTATCTCACAACATAAAACATTTTATGAACATCTTTATGAAAAATCATAATCATAATCATTATTAACATAACAGTACACTTAGCACAGTTTCATATAGAACATATATGTCATTATCATTATCCATATTAAAAACTTCATTCATTTTATCTTCGGAGGCCCAAGTGTTGCACCATAAACATCATCATTATAGGCGCGCCGTCATGAGAGGAGAGGGGTAGCTATCCCAAACCAAACACGACAAGTCCAACCTTTGGGACATTATAAACACAAACATAAACATAGGGTGTGCAACACTTAATTAAGTGATACATATATATAGATATACTTTCAACATACCTCATCATTGAAACATTCGTTAAACTTTCTTGTTGCAACAAGAGTTTTTATGAGAAAACAACATGTGAAAACAAACTTTAAAAATTATCATAAAACATATTCTCAAAACTTTTTCTTAAACTTTTATTATGTTATAGGTGAGAATGTACTTACTTGTCTTGCTTGCTTACTAAACCTTAACTTTGGTGACGTTGCTGCGGTTCTCGGTGTGCTCGTCTTTTGGAGTGTTCATGTCAAACATTCATATTGACCATAAGTCACTAGCAATAATATTAGCAATATATAAACATCTCATACTATTATTAAACATCACCTTATCAGGTAATAATATCAAGAAGCACAAAATTACGATTTATGAACCTAGAGTATAATTCCCAAAAGTAGGCAAAATGACCATTATGCACTTAAAAATTCATAATAGTTTCTTCTTAACTCCAAATCAATCAAAACTAGTGGCATTAGAAATTAGACTAAAAAAAAAAAGAATTTGTAATATTACATGCATATTTTGATAATAATTTGCATGAAGAAAAAGTCCTCGAAATTCAATCTAAATTTTAGGTCTGTTTAATACTACACCGCTTTTAAGGTTAACTTCAAAAAATCATAACTATTTAATAAAAACTCCGATTCAAGCGATTCAAAAGCCAAAGGAAAGCTCAAGATGTCTAGTATTTGGAAAGAATATAAGAAAAATATAAACATCAAAAAACAGAATTGAAACTTACTGAAACATGATAGCTATCAGGTATTTGTATGAAAAGTAGACTTAAGGCATCAAAAAATTCAATAATTAAAATTAAATTTCTTTAACCCTAAATTTTTTTTTAAGACAAGCTAATAACATATATATACAGTACCACAAAATGTTTCATTAGCAAATAAATTTGTTTAGCCATACAAATAGGTCACATAAACAAGAAGTATCTAATTCACTAAATAGACAACCATAAAAAAAACCTATCTTAAAGAAAATTCAAAAAATCATAAAATATTCATCAAATAACTACAAAATTTTTCAGATCATAACCTAACATATGCATGAATATCTCTGTAAAATTTTATTCAAATCAAAGGTTGTTTGCCCTTTAAACATGGACTATACTTTTGCGCAAAATACCAATCAGCAACAGTTTGGTCATGAGTGGTTGAAAATGAAAATTTAATATCTTAGCATAGAAAATTCCAAATAAAGTGAAATTTTGAGGAATATCACATAACACATGCATAAACATCATACTAAAATTTTAGGGAAAACAGAAATTCTTAGACAAAGTTATGGGGGTTGGATTACAAAAGGAAACAAAATTTCAGCAATAGTCTAGAATGAGTTTCTTACCTCCAAAACGATTCTTCTTAATTCTCTTGAATTATCTAAGTGAGAACCCAATATTTTATTCAATTGTTTGTAGAATAATAAGAGTGAGAGGGGAAGAAAATGTGGAGAAGAAGGAGAAAGTGTCTAAAAAAATTTTTGAGAGAGAGAGAGAATTTTCTTTGGCTAAAACTTTAGAGAATGAATACTTTGGTGGCTTAGAAGTATATTTATAGGTTTATGAGAGAGAAGGGATTAGATAAGTGTAGAAAACCCTAATCCTAATCTAATTCAATTTCTCCCCTTTTCTTTTCCTTTTTTTTTCCTTGTTTTTTTCTTTTTTTCTCACGGCAATCAGCCGTTTCTTCTTCTTCTTTTTTTTATACGTAAACTTATTTAAAAGTTAACGTAATATATATATATATATATATATAGTGTATATAATATATAACATAATATAATATATTAATGTGATATAAATATATTATATTATAATATAATATAAAATTATTATAATACATAATTACTTATCTTCAACAATAATATTTACTTCCATAACCCCAAAAATATTAATTATCACATTATTCATGTTATAAAAATAAGAAAATATGCAATAAAATTCATGTCATCATCAAGAATATAACTGTAGGCATATATAACCCTAGAGCATTATAAAGATTATGAATTTCAAGCAAGTTGAAACTCATAAAATAAATAAATAAATACTTTAAGCTTATCATCACTTTTGACATGAACATCTCGAGCACATTAATCCCACAAGACCGTCACCTACAACATTACTAAATAAAAAGTTAATTTACTTAACATAAATAATAATAGCTCTAAGATATCATATTCTAACGGTAAATTAACATAAGTGTCCATAGAAGAAAACAACGGACATTACAGTTTGACAGGCAGGATTCATCCATTCGGCAGGCCGAATCTGGAAAGGTTCGGCCGACTAAAGCAGGACAACCGACAGGCCGACCGGCATGGTGGAAATTTTCTAATTTTTCACCCGTTTTCACCGTTTTGAACCCCAATTGAAATTTCAACTTTGTAAAATGATTTCATAAGCCTAAATGGCATACTAGGACACCATGAGATAATTAGTAACATAGAATATCTCACGCTAGATACTAATAGACCTAGTTTTCATTTAAAGTTGTACGTGGATCCATGGAGCTAACGTATAGCAGACCAGGATTTCGGTGTGGGACACCGGCATGAGTGTCGAGATAGGACTTTTACTTCTCTTTCTTGGTAACCTAGTTTTAAAAGGATTTTGGCCTAAAAGGGATTTTTATCAAAATGTTTTCAATAACTAATTGAAAGAGGATTTTTAATAAATGTCTTTATAAATAGTAGAATTGAAGTAGTTTTCATAATAAACTTCATAATGAATGTAAATGATTATATTTGATAAAAAGAGATTTTAATAATCATAGAAGGATATATATAATTATATTTAAGGGCATGATGCCATATCAGAGATCGGGTCAAGTAGAGTGTGACCTTGGGGGCAGGTCCTGAAACCCAACTAGGCTACTACGGTGGTGTTACTTATATGGTTTGCCCAGGAAAAGAAAATGGTATTCTTTCTGGTCGACCAATAAACTGTTTTGGTAAGATAAACTTTTATTAAAATTTTCAACTATTTATTTATTTGTTCTAATTCGTTTTCTATACATTTATTTGAATAATGAAATTTCATTTAAAATTTAATGTTTTAATATTATAGTCCTACTGAGCTTTTTGCTCACATTTTATTCGTTTTAAAACCTTTCCTCCACTAGGTGGAGTTCAGCTTAGGATTGGAGAGAAGTACACATACAAGACATTCGAACTGTAAGAGAATCGAGTAGGTTATTTAAATTATAAAATCAAGGCATGTATAACTTCTCATTCCTTTCTCTTATTTTAGACTGTGGTTGTAATTTAATATTGTTGATATCATGTGTGTGTACAAATATGGGTCAGTGAGATCTATTCTCGTTTTCTCCTTATTTCTTTATTATCTTCTTATCATCTGCTCTGTTATTTTTATTTGTTTAATTATTATAATTGCCTACTTTAAAAAAATTTTTAAATTATCACATTTTTATTAATAAATTTTAATTCTAAAACCTAAGTTTTAACTAAATCTTCATTTAATTAACTTAATTAAACTACCACATCACCTCCCGTATCCCGAGACATGACAATTTTTCGTTAATTTCTTGTATATCATATTTGAAAAGCGTGTATATTTCTCTTTGTACAAGATATTAGAATGTTTATCTCGTCATAAATTTGTTTAGATAGGAAAATATGTATATATACACACACACAATTAGTGGTAAAAATTTTGCTCTTGATTACATGTCACTATAATAAGAGAATAATTTGTATTTATAAATCATATGCACCTTTCTATATATCATTTCAATTATTGTGCGTTGTTTTATTTCTGTATCATTATCATTGATTAACTTGATAATGATATCAGGATGTTCGTATTCTGTGCGCTCCATTCATATTATTTTTTACATTTATGCCCTTGTATTGGTCTACAATTTCACCTTATTAATACCCCTTGAAATAAATTTAATTGTACCGGGACGGGGTGGATGGGAATGAAAATTTTAACGCCAAAAAAAAACCCGATTAATTAATGGACAATTTCTTACCCATTTTGCAAACTAACGGGGTTTAGGTTTCTAATATTAGGTTCATAAAACTTAATTAGCTGCTCCTTTAAGTTGGGTGTGTGCTTTCTGAACTTTTTTGAAGGTGTGTAAATGGGTGGACTATTTGCTTGGGTATTGAAAAATGTTGGAAAACTTGGGAATGCTAAAAACAGAAATCACACGAGGTTATTCATGGCAGGGGTTATTTGTTTTGTTGAATGGTTCCCTTGTGGGGATTTGGGTCGCAGTAGGTGTCAACGTGCTATTCTTTTTCTTCCTTGATCAAAAAACTGCATTTCATAAACACATTTTGGGTATTTATAGATAATTGGGTCCTTTTTTATCCTCGACGCTATGTTCTTGTCCTTTTGTATTTTTTATACTCCATTGATTTGTGTGTTGAAATATAAACTGTTGGATGTAAAAACATAGAATACGCAGGAGAATGGGATTAAGATTATGAAAGAAAACTTGGACTTCTATTAATTTGCAAAAAAATCAAAAATTACAACAGGGCCAATAAATAAGGGAGATGACCCTATTCAACAAAAGTCCATAGACTGAAAACAAGCAAAATTAGCTACACAGTGGGTTACCGCATTATCTTGGCATGACGCGTTGCAAATAACACCAATGTTTGCAACAGTGATGGCATCACGAACGTCTTTGATGATCATAGCTTCTGGGGTCCCTCGAGCACGGCTTTCAAATTTCATTTACTACATTAATAGCATCCATCTCAGTAACCCAATCACAAAAAGAACTCCTTGTACTGCAAAGCAGGTACCCGCATGAACTGCCAAACATTCTGCTACATATGCATTATATTTGCCCTCAAGGCGCAGTGCAATCGATCCTAGGACACAACCTTCACTGCCTCGGACACAAACTCCAATACCCACAAAATCTATATAATCTTTGACTGATGCATCCACGTTAACTTTGATGGCCCCTGGTTCCGGTGGTTACCATCTGTGCTTCATCTTCTCCGTATCCATTTAGGACAGTCAACTCTGGCACGCTTCTGATTGTCATATAGTAGCCTTCCAACCCGTTCCAGCATGGAAAGAATGGGGACAACATGACCCTCATACACAAATTTGTTTCTGTCTAGCCAAATACTCAATAAAATCATACAATAAACTTCAAAGTCACAAGCTTTTCCCCAGTCTGCCATAAATATACATAATGCACTCATGAAACCTTCTAGGAAAAGTTTCAAAAAAGGCCAAATCGAATTGAAAAACCACATTTCTTGTGCCCCATTGTGTAACGCCCCGAAATGTTATTAGTATGTAAAATGGTGGATTAGTAAACCATAATGAATGTTTTAAATTTTATTTGATCATTTTGTGAGATTTTTAAATTAATGTTATTTTGAATATTTTAATGATTTTTAATTTCCTTAAATTATCCTTATTTATCATTTTGAATTTTGAAACAAAACAATTTGTCAAAAGTCAAATATATCTCATTTTACAAAACCGTAGGCGGCACACCGTATCGACACAGTGAAACCGCCCATTTGTCTCTCTATTTATTCCCCTCACTCTCTCTCTCTTTTGACTCAACTCTCTCTCTCATTCTCTCGTCTCTCTCTTTCCCTCTCACGGTCTCTCTCTTCCTCTCTCTTCTTGTCTCAAATTTGTGAATCAAAAATCAAGCCCAAGCTTCGGATTAGTGGATTGTAGGCTCAGGAATGTGATTGAGCAACCAAAAACACGATTTGAAGCTCGAATCCAAGGTTAGTTTTCAAATTTTCAAAACTTTTTCAATTTCTTAATTTTTCTTACATTTTGAAATCTAAGCTTATTTGAGCTTAGAAAACCTTTAATCTAAGTTAGAGAAACTTAATACAACTAGAATCTAAGCTTTGTTTGATCAAAAACGGGTTTAAACCAAGATTTTTCATTTTTCTCTATTTTTCACTATTTTTGAAATTTTTCAAAATCATTGTGCAATTGTTGTTTAATTTAGTTCAAAAGTGTTTTATAATGTTTTTCTATCATCTATAGATGATTTTCATGCTTGAGAACTGAGAAAAACAAGTTGAAATAAGGATTTGGGCTTGGGAGGCCAAGAACCTATGCTTAGAATTTTCTAAAATTTTTCAGTTTGGCTGGCTGGATTCATAAGTTCTACAAGCCGGATTCATACGTTCGGTAGGCCGAACCTGAAAAGGTTCAGCCGACCGGACCTGATTTTTCGATAGGCCGAACTGTATAGTTCGGTCGGCCGAACTAGGACGACCGGCAAGCCGACTAGGTATGGTGTAATTTTGTTATTTTTCATTCGTTTTTACTATTTTGAACCCCAATTGAGATTTTGACTTTGTAAAATATTTTGTAAATACAAATGGCACACTAGGACACCATGAGACAATTTAATGATATAGGATATCTTAAGCTAGATACTAATAGACTCAATTATTACACATTTAAGGTTGTTTGTGGTCCCGCAGAGCTAACGTGTAGTGGACCAAGACTACAGTGTAGGGCACCGGCACGAGTATTGAGGTAGGACTTCTACCTTTTTCTTTGACAGCCAAGTTTTTAAATGTTTTCGGCCTAAAAAAAAAGGATTCTTATCAAAATATTTTCAATGATCGATTGAAAAAAAGAAGAAGATTTTATCGACTGATTTCATGAACAACAGGTTGAGGTGGTTTTCATAATAAACCTCATAATGAATGTAAATGAAATACTTGGTAAATGAGAATTTAATGATTATAAAAAGATATATATATATATATATAGGCATGATGCCATAGCAAAGATCAGATCGTGTAGCGTGCGACCTTAGAGGCAGGTCCCAAAACCTAACTTGGCCACTTTGGTGGTGAATATTATGGTTTGCCCGAAAAAGATAAAAGGTACTTTCTGGACGAACTCAATAAAATCTATTTAAATGAATTTATTTATTTAACTTTAGTTCCTAAGGTAAAATTTTATTTAAATTATTCATCTGTTTTAAAGCATAGTCCTACTGAGCCCTTCGCTCATGTTTTATTTGTTTTAAATCTTTTTCCCTTAGGTGGAGTACGGCTTAGGTTTGACGAAGAGTCCGCAGATAGGACTTATGACTAGTAGAAGACTTGGGTAGGTTGTTATACAGAAAATTCAAGGCATGTACTACTTTAACTTTCTCTTTTGTTATGGACTGTGGTTGTAATCTAATATTGTTAGTACTATGTATATGCACAAGTTATGGGTCAGTGGGACCCAACATCCATCTCTCTTTCTTGATGATTTTTATTTTATTTTACATTTATCTTATTTGTTTATTTACTATAAAGGTTTGTTAGAAGGGCTTTTAAATTACCACAATTCCTTAATTAATTAAATTCTTAAACTTGTATTTTAATTAAACTTCTTCTTAATTAATTTAATTAAACCGTCACGACACCTCCTGTACTCAAGGGCGTGACACATTGCACCCCAAAATACATGGGAAACCTCCTCTACCTTCTCCTTGCAAAGAGCACAACATTTATTAACCTAGATGCCATGTTTTGAGAATTGAGAATAAGCTGGCAAAGCATCATTGAAAACCCTCCAAGCGTGGATTTTAACCTTATTTGGAATCCAAGCATGCCATAATCAGGACCACCATCTTTAATCATCCCCATGCACAGACGAGCTCTCTACAACGCATTGTTTTATTTCTACATGGTAACCGAATTTCACAGAGTAAGAACCTTTTTTTCCCCCTCAAAATGCCACACTAAGTAATCTCCATGATTAAAACTACGCGTAGGAATATTAAGAATATCATCATGATCAACTGCTCGAAAAACATCCTTGATCCGCTCAACATTTCGACCCCCTAGCCACATCAAGTCTTTATCTTCTCTTTTCAAAACTGTAATGGATCAAAACCTTGATAGTCTCGGTAGCCAAGGATCTTTAAATACCTTGATTGTTCCTCCATTCCTAACCCTCCATCGTGTTGGAAAATAATACACAGCAGAATTTTAAAAAATTTAAATCAGAGTATTTTTCAAAACATAAGTTTAGCATGCTAAATACATAAATTAATAACAAAACTTACATACCTCTTTTGTATACAAAAGCAATAGGAATCCATGAAAAGAAGAACATTCTAGAAGAACCTTAATCAACTAGTCTTCTTTGCTATTCTTTATTCATGATCAGAGTGTGGATGGTCACACATCATACAGCTTTTCCTTGGTGACTATCCTTCCAACCACTTGAGAAAACCAAGAGCTAAGGTTCTTAATGTTGAAAAATAACTCTTAGGAAGTTTCAGAGTTTCTTTCATTAGAGTAATTACTCTATGCTTCTCAAATGATCTGAATAACAAAGAAAACTCATCCTTATTTATAGTGGTTGGAACTAGGATTAAACCTTAATTGATTAGACTTCAAAATTCGAGTCTGTATCAACTTCAAAGTAAAAACGCATGAAATACGTTTACTGATCTACCTGTTGCGGTCAACCATGATCCCATCTCAAGCTGACTCAATTAATCCAATCTCAACTACTTGGATAAATACTATCTTATTTGACCTAGATATCATTTATATAGCCTCAATTTTAATTCAAATAATCCAATAGAAAAGTTATTTGAGTAAAATAGTCATGTATAGATAAACCTATACAAATAAAATATTATCGAAATAATTCAACATGTTTATCTTGAATTAATTTATAAAATTAATCGAACCAATAAACTAATATGAATTATTAAATCCAATTAACTCAAATTTTAGCTAATCCCATAATTTAACATAAGTTACTAATATGTAGAAAAAACACGCCGTATTGTTATAGATTTATTATGAGTTAGCAAAGAGGACTCGATGAACATATATAGATCAAGCTCCTATAATTATAAAATACAGTATGTCAGATATATATTTTATAATTGTCAACTCTAATGCTACTCTACTAAAAGCTTAGAGCTACACCCTCAAACTATATAAAATTACAAAGTTCCAAAAAGCTAACCATCCATGACATATCATAATTTGTCACATCCCTATAGGACATTCATAATTAGCTTAAGAATAAATTTCATTTCACCTTTTTGATTATTTCTATCTTACATTGTATTATTTATGTTGGAAAAATGAGTACGCAGTAAAATTTTAAAAATTTTAAATAAAAGTATTTTTTAAAACACAAGTTTTGACATGCGATATAATTAAATCAATTAGATCTTACTAACCTTTGTATGCCAAAGATCTCCTACAATTAGTAATAAGAATGTTTCAAAAAGGCCTCAACCAACTAGCTCTTTGTTATTCTCTATCCATGATCGGAGTGTGTGTAGGCACATGTTGTACTATTCTTCCCCGATGACTCTCCTTCCAACCAATTGAGAAGGCCTAGAGCCATGGTTTTTACGTAAATTTACGAGTTTGTGAGCATACTATATCCAAGGTTAGTTATTATCAGATAAGGCCTCAAAAATTTAAATCTAGATCAACTACTAATAAAATCGCTTCAAAACGCATGATCAGATTATCGTAAGATCTACAGTCCAAACTAACGGATTGGCCTACCGAACTTATTGCATCAGTAGGCCGAACTAGCAAATCAGCCTGCTAAGCTTGCGATAATATGATCCCTGAGAATTTTTTATTTTTCACCCGAGATTTTCAGATAAAGTCTCGGTTTTAATTCAAATAACCCAATAGAGAAGTTGTCTAATCAAAACAACTATATTTGGATAATCTCAAAGAAAATAAAATATTCTTGATAATTTAACAAATTTATCTTGAATTAATTTACAAAATTAATTCAACTAATAAATGGACATGAATTTTCTGATCCTATCAAATTTAGCCAATTTAATAATTTAACATAAGTTACCAATTTGTTGGAAAAGCATGCAGTATCGTTACAAGATTTATTATGAGCTATCAAATGGGACCTGACGGACTTATATAATTTAAGCTCTGATAATTATAAAATACAATATCCTATTTGCATATTTTATAATTATCAACTCTAACACTACTCCACTAAAAGCTTAGAGCTACACTCTCAAACTATATAAAATTACGAAGCTCCAAATTAGCTAAGTGTCTATGACGTATCATGATGTGTTGTATCCCCATAGGATATTTATAATCGGCTTAAGGATAAATTTCATCTTACCTTCCTGAGTATTTTTATCTTACGTTTTGTTATTGCACAATTGGAAAACTTACCATCTAAAGACAGTACACCATTCAGTTACACCTATGCATCTAAATGGTTAAGCGCTCTAGTCTTCCAATTACAAGATAATGCATATAAGAGAATATCATTGACTCCATCAATAGAGCTATAGATTCCCAATAAAGCCGAGATTCCTAAATAACCCAATAAGGAAGTTATCTAATCAAAACAACTATATTTGAGTAATCTCAAAGAAAATAAAATATTCTCGAAATTCAACAAATTTATCTTGAATTAATTTACAAAATTAATTCAACTAATAAATAGACATGAATTTTTTTATCCTATTAAATTTAGCCAATTTAATAATTTAACATAAGTCACCAATTTGTTGAAAAAGCATACAGTATCGTTACAAGATTTATTATGAGCTAACAAAGAGGACCTGATGGACTTATATAATTCAAGCTCCAATAATTATAAAATACAATATTCTAGATGCAGATTTTATAATTATCAACTCTAACACTACTCCACTAAAAGCTTAGAGTTGCACTCTCAAACTATATAAAATTACGAAGCTCCAAATTAGCTAAGTGTCCATGATGTATCATGATGTGTTGTATCCCTATAAGATATTCATAATCAGCTTAAGGATAAATTCTATCTTACCTTCCCGGTTATTTTTATCTTACGTTTTGTTATCGTACAATTAGAAAAATTACCATCCAAAGACAGTACACCATTCGGTTATACCTATACATCCAAACGGTTAAGCGTTTTAGTCTTTCAATTACAAGATAATGCATATAAGAGAATATCATTGACTCCACCAATGGAGTTATAGATTCCATATCTATGAATAACCGGTCTATGCTATCAAGAGTCATATCTCCAACATACCAGTATACGTACCATTATAAAGTCAAGATGTCACCCTTTGGTATATCAAAAGACATAAGTCAAGTTAACAGGCCTATTAGTCATTTGAGGATTAAGATACAACATATATAATTGTCTAAGTGAATTGATTTGCATTGCAGGAATTATTAATCTAGATCAATTCCACTTTATGTCCCAATCTTATACATCATGACCTATGACAATGTACCAATATTTCTACTCGTGGAGTCTAACTCCGATGGCCAAGACAAGCCATCTCGCGTTAAGGATATAGACAACATAGCAATCTTAGTATGAATAAAGCGTGCAAATTTATTCCATCGATTGTAGATCTTATGATTTTAGACTGTCACCTCTAGAATTATGTCTTTCACATAACATGTCCATCATATGCCTGATTCTTAAGGGTTTAAACCGACAGTCTTAGACTTTTGTTTGCTTATCATAAATTCAAGAGATATGAATGTAAAGAGGACAACATTTGGTATATGAACAATAATTGAACTCTTTATTGATAAAATGTCTCCAAAAACATATTACAACATTGTACTTCTTAAGGCATACATGTCTAACAATTTCACCATTGGAATACTTACTATTCATAAATAATATACCATTTGGTTACACCTAGGTATCCAAATGGTTGAGTGCTCCAGTCTTCCAATTACTAGGTAATGCATATAAGAGAATATCATTAACTCTACAAACGAGATATAGATTCCATATCTATAAATAACGAGTCTACATCAATCAAGAGTCATGTCACCTTTTGGTACATCAAAAGACATAAGGCAAGACACAACACATATGATTGTCTAAAGTGAATTAATTTAAACAAACAGAATTATTATCCAAATCAATTCATCTTTTGTCCCAATTCAACATATCATCACCTATGACAATATACCAATGTTTCTACTCGTAGAGTCCCACTCCAATTACCAACGTTAGGGATGTAGACAACATAACAATCATAGCATGAATAAAGTGCCTAACTTTATTCCCTCGATTGTGGATCTTATCATTTAGACTATCACCTTTAAGATTTATGTCTTTCTCATAATCTATCCATCATATGCTCAACCTTAAAAGTTTAGACCAATAGTCTTAGAATTTTGTTTGCTTATCATACATTCAACAAAAATGAACATAAAGAGGACAACATTTAATATATGAATAATAAATAAAATCTTTATTGATAAAATGTCTCCAAAAACTTATTACAACATTTAGTCCTTAGGCCATCATGTCTAACACATCGAACACCAACAACTAGAAGGTCTCAACCCTAAATAATACTATGCTAGATCTATGATGGGTTATTGGCATTAAAAAAATCAAAGAAGGAAAATACTTAGCTTTGAGTATTCATGGCATAAGAGATTGGGGGCTCGTTAGGATCCTCTACCCCTATTTTGTCAAAAGCACTTATTGAAAACACCCACATCTTTGAAACCCATTCTGCTTAAGAACATGGGTTTACATAGGTTGTTCCAACACATCCAATGAATCTTTCCCTCATTAGTATCCCCTCCACACCAAAATTTTGCCACCATAGCCTTGAGTCTGTCACATTATGCAAAAGGTAATTTGAACACACTAATTGCATAACTTGAGATAGCTTGGGCCATAGCCTTGATAAGAATCCCCTTGCACCAATCAAGAACAACTTAATCTTTTACATTGGCAACTTTTTCCACACGGTCTCTTTGATCTTATTGAAAATTATCTGTTTATCCTGACCCACAAAAGAAGGTAACTGAGATAAACATCAAGGGAATCATTACAAGTTAAACCCAATTGGTATAAGAGGTCTTCATGAGATTCTTAACACAAATTAGGCTAAAACTAACCATAGATTTCTACAAATTGATTACCAGGCCCAATGCTTCTTCATACCATGAAAAAATTTCCTTTATCACTAAACAAATACCCATATCGACTCTCTAAAAAAAAATGCTACCATCAGCAAACAATAAGTGGTTGATTTTAGGGACTCTCTATGTACAAGAAATCCCCCATAATCGGCCTGTCACTTATATCTCTCTAAGCAAGGGGAAAAACCTTCTACACAAAGAAAGAATAAATATGGCAATAGAGGACATCCCTATCAGATCTCCTGAAATGGTATTGCTTTGCCTGTCAGTTCCCATTTACTAGGAAAGCAAAACTTACAATAAAAACATAGTCCATCACCCGAGCACCCATGACTCCAAAAACCATAACTTCAACATAATCTTCTCTAGAAAACACCATTCCACCTAGTCATAGGCTTTGCCTATATTGTTGGAAAATGAGTATGTAGCGAAAATTTAAAACTTTGTAAGTTAGAGTATTTTTCAAAACATAAGTTTGACATGCTACATGCATAAATTAACCAAATCTTACTAACCTTTATATGCCTAAGAGCTCCTGCAATCTGTGAAGAGAAGAATGTTCTAGAAGAGCGTCAACTAACTAGTCTTCTTTGCTATTCTCCATCCACAATCGGAGCATATGTTGGCACACATCGTACAGCTTTCTCTTGGTGACTCTCCTTCCAACTAATTAAGAAAACCTAGAACTAAGGTTTGTGATTTGTGAATAATAGCTCTCCAAGAATTTTCAGAGTAAGAACTCTAGAGTACTCACCCTTAATTTCTCAATTAATCTAAAGAATTAAAAGAACTCACTCCCTATTTATAGAGGTCATCTCTAAGGTTGGTCCTTTTTAGATATGGCCTCAAAAACTCAAATCTAGATCAATATCTAATAGAATCGCGTGAAAACATGTAATCAGTTTGTTGCTCATTAGCAGGTCAAACTGGTAGATCGGCTTGTCGAACTTACTATATCGACATATTGAATCTGAAGACTGGCTTGCCAAACTTACGATAAATAATGCCTACGAATCTTTTATTTCCCACCTAAGATTCTTTGGATAAAGCCTCAGTTTTAACTCAAATAACCTAATTGAGAAGTTATCAAATTAAAACAGTCATATTTAGATAATCTCTAGAAAAATAAACATTCCTGATAATTCAACAAGTTTATCTTAATTTAATTTACACAAATTAATTCAATCGATAAATAGATATGAATTATTTGATTCTATCAAATTTTAGCCAATTTAATAATGTAACATAAGCCACTAATTTATTAGACAAGCATGCCATATTGTTATAGGATTTATTGTGAGCTAGCAAAGGGGACCTGATGGACCTATATAGTTCAAGCTCCCGATAATTATAAAATAAATATCGCAGATGCATATTTTGTAATTATCAACTCTAACGTTACTCCACTAAAAGCTTAGAGCTGTATTCTCAAACTATATAAAATGATGAAGCTCAAAAAAAGCTAAATGTCTATGACATATCATAATGTGTCGTATTCCCGTAGGATATCCATAATCAGGTTAAGGATAAACTTTGTCTTACCTTCTCGATTATTTTTCTCTTACATTTCATTATCTCACCATCAATAAAACTTACCATCCAAAAACAATATACCATTCGGTTACACCTATGTATCTAAATGCTTAAGCGCTCCAGTCTTCTAATTATAGGATAACGCGTATAAAAGGATATCATTGACTCCACCAATGGAGCTTTAGATTCCGTATCTATGAATAACAAGTCTATGCTATCTAGAGTCATGTCTCTAACATACCTGTATACGTACCATCATAAAGTCAGGATGTCACCCTTTGACATATCAAAAGACATAAGTCAAGACAATGAACCCATTTGTCTTTTCAGGATTAAGACACAACACATATGATTGTTTAAAGTGAATTGATTTGTTGAGACAGAATTGTTAATCCAAATCAATTGCACTTTATGTCCCGATCCAATACATTGTTACTTATGACAATACACCAATATTTCTATTCGCAGAGTCTACCTTCGACGCCAAAACAAACCATCTCCTGTTAGAGATATATGCAACATAACAATCTTTGCAAATAAAGCGTCCAACTTTATTTCCTCGATTGGGGATCCTATGATTTAGACCGTCACCTTTAGAATTATGTATTTCGTATAATCTGTCCATCATATGCCTGATTCTTAAAAGTTTAGATCGATAGTATTAGATGTTTGTTTGCTTATCATACATTTAACAAATATGAACGTAAAGATGACAACATTTAGTATATGAATAATAAATAAATTTTTTATTGATAAAACGTCTCCAAAAACATATTATATTTTACTTTTGCGTTCTTAGGGCATACATGTTAACAATCTCCCACTTACACTAAGTGAGTAAATATGACATATCCTGCATCCCTATGCCTCCACATGCCTCTCAAAAACCCTCACAGTTAGTGTCTTCATGAATGGATCAGCCAAATTGTTCTTAAATGTGATTTTGCATACAGCAACATGCCCACCCTCAACAAAGTCCTTTATCACATGATACTTCTGATCAATATGCTTACTCTTCTTGTGAAATCTTGGTTACTTAGCGTTAGCGATCACTATAGTGTTATCACAATATAGCGATACCGACTTATTCATACTAGGAACTATCTCAAAATCCCCAAGGAACTTATGGAGCCACACTACCTCTTTTGAAGCATCACTAGCTACCATATACTCAGCCTCTGTCGTTGAATCCGAAGTGCAATCTTGCTTCACACTTCTCCAAAAATTGGCACAGTGGCCCAAAGTAAACAAAAAACCTAAAGTCGATATTCTCAAATCTAGACAAGATTGAAAATCTGAATATACAAGCATATACCCTCAAGTCCTTCTCAAGTACTTGGTTCGGTCCTAAATCCAACTAAAATCGACTTATTATCCTGACCGCATAACAAATATCCAATTGTATGTAAAGCATGGCATACATGAGAATCCCCACTACCGAAGCATAAGTCAACTTCTTTATGTATTCATTTTCTTTATCAGACCTTCTTTGTGTATTCATTTTCTTCATCAAACTTTGGTAGTCTTTCTTAGAAAGAGAAATTCTAGACCTAAATGGTTGCTTGTCTTTCTTAGAATCCTACATTGCAAACCTTTGGAGAATTTTATCTATGTAGGTTGCTTGGGATAAAGCTATCATTTTATTCTTCCTATCTCAAAAAATCTGGATACCAAGAAAATCATTATCTTCACCTAAGTTTATGGGTTTTACCCCTTCAGGAAGATCCACAAGTTCCCAGACTTGATTAATCTCTATAGACTTCATCTTAGTGTTCATAGCTTCTATCTAGAGTTTCGAATCAACATCCTCCATAGCCTCTTCGTAAGTATAAGGATCCCTATCATGTTCAACTGGTTCAACCAAGAAGGCTTCACCATTAAACATATACCTCTCGGGTTGATGCCCGATCTTCCCACTACACTGAAGCCCCTTAGGTGGTTGTTTGGTTGGTTTTTCTACATCGATTAGATTGGTTTCTACCAGAACCCCTGGAGTGATTGAAGCACTTGCAAACTCCTCAAGTACCACTTTACTTCAAGGCTTAAAGTCTTTCATGTAACTTTCTTCAAGGAATGTTGCATTAGTTAAAACCACGACTTTATTTTCCTTTGGCTTATAGAAATAACCTCCTTTAGTCTCTTTTGGATATCCTACAAACACACAAACTTCCAAACATGCTTCCAACTTATTTGCTTCCTTATACAGGATATGAACAGAACATTTTCATATGTGAATATGGTTTAAGGATGTCTTCTTCTTTATCCACAACTCATGAGGAGTTTTAAGAACCAACTTTGAAGGCACATTGTTCAAAAGATAATATGCAGTTTATAGTGCATATCCCCAAAAGGATAAACGTAATGATGAAGAACTCATCATGGACCTAACCATATCTAACAAAGTCCTATTCATTCTCTCGGTTACGTGATTCTACTGCAGAGTACCTGGCTTAGTCAAATGGGGTAAAATCCTATTTTCTAATAAGTGTTCTAATAACTCATCAGAGAGGTATTCTTCACCTTGATTAGATCCAAATGCCTTTTATGGATTTACCTAATTGCTTTTCCACTTCAGCCCAAAACTCCCTAAACTTGTCATAAGTTTCGCTTTTATGCTGCATTATGTAGACATATCTATACCTAGAGTAATCATCAATAAAAGTGACAAAGTACTCAAACCTTCCAGATGCCTGGATGTTCATAGGTCTACAAACATCGCTATGCACAAGTTCTAGAACCCCTTCAGCCCTATTGCCCTTAGACCCAAATGGTCTTTTGGTCATTTACCCTCCAAACAAGATTCACATTGTGGTATGGATTCCACCTTTAAGTGACTTAAAGGTCCATTTTTTACCAACCTTTGAATCCTATTCAGGTTAATATGACCTAGTCATAAATGCCAAAGATAGGACTTATTAGAGTGTGAAGTTTTAAGTCTTTTAGAGTTATTATCATTAACCTCAATGTTAAGCAACAAGTCCATTTTAGGCTTGATAAAATATAGATTATTTTGCATCCGTCTATCACAGATAAAAGATTTGTTTTCACGAAGCATCATTTTATTATTAAAATAAACTACAAAAGAGTCTTTAAATAAACAAGCTATAGATATCAAATTCCTTTTAAGTTTAGGAACATAAAAGCAATCTCACAAAACTAAACTCCTATAATTATCAAAATAAAGATGGACGTCTCTCACAGCTTTAGCTAACACTAAGAAGCCATCGCCCATTTAAAGCGTGAAGTCTTCATGTAGCAGACTTCTCGTTTCTTTGAACCCTTTTAGAGAAACATAGATATGATTAGTTGCCTCGGTATCTATGATCCAAGTGTCACTAGATTCCTCAAACAAACAAGTTTAAATTACCAGAAGTTCACACTTGCTTCCATTAGACAAGAAACCCTTGCAATTCTTGTTTATGTGCCCAACCTTTCTATCCTCAACCCTCTGCTTCCTTCCATTCCTTGGGTTAGATTAGAACTAGATACAACCGCCAAGTTATCCTCGCCACCCGCAAGAGTTTCCCTGATTAGATTTTTGAACTCCTATAGCTGTTTCATGAACTCCGTTAAGGTCACATCCTGTCTATTGTTCAAATTATATGAAGCTCTAAACTGAATGAACTCCTTTAACAGAGTCCAAAAAACCATAGTCATCTATGACTTATCATCGATATTAGCTCTATGGGCTTGAGCCTCAGGGAGGTAATCCATGACCAACATCATATGCTCCTTCACAGACATCCCCGATCTGTGCTTGCAATTCAAAAGTTTTCAAAGTGTGCCTTGCCATTTTGTTATAGCTTGGTCTCCAAATATGTCTTCAAGATTATCTAAAGTCTGCTTCGCAGCCTCATAATCTTCAAGTTGAACCTATAGTATGTTATTCATACTAGCCATAATATAACACTGGGCCTAATCATTAGCATCTTTCTAGTGACCATACGCTTGGATTTGCTTATTAGTAGATTCCCTTGTAGGTTTGGGAGGACACGGTGTCGTCAGCACAAATTTTAGTTTCTCAAAGGCTAGGATGATATTCAGGTTCCGTTTTCAATCATTATAGTTCTCATTGGTTAATTGGTTTTTATCAAGTATCAAAGATAAAGCATTTTTAGACATTTCAATCTACAATAAAGAATCATATACCAAACATAAGCATAACATACCATAACAGCTTAGTAAGAAAACACAATCAAGTAATCACACAATTGTGTTTATGTGTCAAAACCTTGAAAATATCACAACCTTACAACGATAATTCCTAAATTAGAATTCAACATGCCACCTAGGGGAGATTTGCCAAATTCAATTAGAAACACAGATCCTCTCCTAATTAATACATGCCATCTAGGACCTGTATGATCCAACATATAATAATAATCATTTCTTTAGCCACCAATTTTATCAACAGAGCTCCTAGGGAAGGTATTAATAAAATTAACATGAGTGTATAACCATTATTTTAATATTTTATCCATAATTTATAATCACCACCTAGGGGTGTACAATGATAAATTATGCTAAAATATCTTATCCTCTCGGAATCTAACTGGGTACATAAGGAAGTCCCTTTCTAGGGGTCAAAACCACCATGTGCAACCTATTGACCAACAATGGAGGCCGTAGGTCCTCTCTTCAAAAACCTTCTCCCACTTAATCTTTTAAAATCAAAGTTTTATTTTAAAAACATGCATGAACAAATTTTAATGAGCAGCACTCCTTATTTTATATGACATGTTATCAACATATATGGCAAATTATGTTATAATGTAGGCAAACAAAGCAATCATGCAAAGCCACAAGCAAAATAATAATAAATAGCCATAATATTATGGTTCCACCCTAGAAAAAAGAAGTTAAAGATTACAAGTGATCAATCGAAACATATTATTGATTCTTTGTCTTTGAATCTTCAAATTGTGTCTTTCTTTATGTATTATCCATCTTTAAGTCTTCAATCCCGCATGAATCAAATACTTTATATTTTCGGTCATATCAAAATTTCATGGTTCTCAGAATTGTCTGAAAAATAAAATCAAAACTACATCAAAAAACACACCTTTTTTTGAAAATCCATAACTCTCTGCTGGCCTGCCAATATTTGTAATCGACCTGCCAATCATGATCCTTCGGCCTGCTGAACTATATAGTTTGGACTGTAGGTCATGACAAATCGACCTGTCGAACTTGAAAGTTTGACTTGCTGCCAGAGTCGTTAGAATTCTACCTCATGGATGACCTGTCAAACCTCAAGTTTGGCCTATCGATTTGCGACCATCGACCTACTGAGTTCAAGCTACCGACTAAGTAGAAATCACGTTTTCTAGAAAATACAATTTTATGCAATTTTTTAATCTTTTTTTTCAATAATTCAAAAACATAAAATTTAGAGGCTCAAGAAATACCTTTGGAACCACTATCATCTATCTTCTAGATTTTTCTTCACTTCGAATGATTATTTAATTACAAAATTCTTACAAATTTAAAATTAAATTATAACACCTAGATGGTGATGAAAGACTGCCATCTAATTATACGAAAAACCTAGATACACATTCTAATCTCTAGGGAACCATAACTGGCACAAATTAATTAATTAAATAATAATTTAATCAACCATAATTAATTAATAAACATTCACCATATAATCTCATGACAACATTAAATACATAAAAATCTTGAAGTGCCAACTCTCTAAAAGATTAAATTCAAGCACATGAGAGATTAAGATAACATAATTTATACATATAGCATGATCACAAACTTGTAAATTTATATAAAAACCTAGCTCGGATAATAATTGTTGGAAAACGAGTATGCAGTAGAAATTTAAAAATTTTTAAATTAGAGTATTTTCTAAAACACAAGTTTGACATGCTAGATACATAAATTAACTAGATCTTACTAACCTTTATATACAGAAGAACTCTTACAATCTATGAAGAAAAGAACATTTCAAAAGAGCCTCAACCAACCGGTCTTCTTTGCTATTCTCTATCCACGATTAGAGTGTGTATGGGCACACATCGTACAGCTCTTTCTCGATGACTCTCCTTCCAACCAATTGAGAAAACCTAGAAGTAAGGTTCATGATTTGTGAATAATAGCTCTCCAGGAGTTTTCAAGGTTCTCACACTAGAGTACTCACTCTTAGTTTCTCAATTGTTCTAAATAATTGAGAGAACTCACTCCTTATTTATAGAGGTCATCTCTAAGGTTGGTCATTATTAGATAAGGCCTCAAAAAGTCAAATCTAGATCAATATTGGATAAAATCATGTGAAAACATATAATCAGTTTATCGCTCAATCGGCAAGCTAAACTAGTAGATCGTCTTACCGATCTTACTCCATTAGCAGGCTGAACATGAAGACCAGCCTGTTGAACTTACGATAAACAATCCTTGCATCTTTTATTTCCCATATGAGATTCTTTAGATAAAGCCTCAATTTTAAGTAAAATAACCCAGTAGAGAAGTTATCTAATTAAAACAGTCATATCTAGATAATCTCTAGGAAAATAAACATTCCTGATAATTCAACAAGTTTTTCTTGAATTGATTTATACAAATTAATTCAACTAATAAACAAATATAAATTATCTGATCCTATCAAATTTCAGTCAATCTAATAATTTAACATAAGTCACCAATTTATTAGAAAAACACGCCGTATCATTACAGGATTTATTATGAGCTAGCAAAGGGGACCTGATGGACCTATAAAGTTCAAGCTCCTGATAATTATAAAATAAATATCCCATATACATATTTTATAATTATCAACTCCAACGTTACTCCACTAAAAGCTTAGAGCTGCACTCCTTAATAATATAAAATTACGAACCTCCGAATGAGTTAAGTGTCCATGACATATAATAATGTGTTGTATCCCCGTGGGATATCCATAATCAGCTTAAGGATAAATTTAGTCTTACCTTCTCGATTAATTTTCTTTTACATTCTATTATCTCACCATCGAAAAACTTACTATCCAAAGAGAGTATATCATTTGGTTATGCCTATGTATCCAAATGGTTGAGCGATTCAGTCTTCTAATTACAAAATAACGTATATAGGAGGTTAACATTGACTCTACCAATGACTATAGATTTCGTATCTATGAATAACAAGTCTACACTATCAAGAGTCATGTCTCCAACATACCTATATGCATACTATCATAAATTCAGGATGTTGTTCTTTAGTACATCAAAAGACATAATCAAGACAATGGGCCCATTAGTCATTTTAGGATTTAGATAAAACACATGTGATTATCTAAAGTGAATTGATTTGCCAAGATAGAACTATGAATCTAAATCAATTGAACTTTATGTCCTGATCCAATACATCGTCATCTATGACAATGCACCAATGTTTCTATTTTCGGAGTCCACCTCCGATGGCCAAGATAAACCATCTCCGAGTAAGGGTATAGACAATATAACAATCTTTGCATGAATAAAGCACCTAACTTTATTCCCTCAATTGCGCATCTTATGATTTATACCGTCACCTTTAGAATTATGTCTTCCACATAATCTATCTAGCATATGATTCAGCCTTAAAGGTTTAGATCGACACTCTCAGATGTTTGTTCGCTTATCATACATTTAACAAATATGAACATAAAGAGGACAAAATTTGCTATATGAATAATAAATAAATTCTTTATTGATAAAATGTCTCCAAAAACATACTACATTATACTTTTGCCTCCTTAGGGCATACATGTCTAACACATGTCTAACTTCCATATTACTTGCTTTACCCTTTGTCTTCCTCAAAATGCAATGAATTGTTTCAAAAGCAGCAATGATATTGTGGGTGAGCAACCGGTCTAGTACAAAAGCACTCTACTTATTAGAAATAATAGAAGAAAGAAAATATTTAAGCCTATTTGCTAGTGCTTTTGTTGTGAACTTATACACTACATTGCAAAAGCTAATCAGTCTAAAATCTGATACCTCCCTTGGATTTTTAACCTTTGGAATGAGAACTATGTATGTCTCATTAAAATCACAAACCAATTTATGTCTATTCAACACATTGAGACACACCTTAGTAACATCCTTTCCTACTATATTTTAATTTTCCTAATAGAATCCAACATGAAACTCATCTAGCTTGGGCGATTTCCACCCATCCATAAAAGAAAAGAGCATTCTTAACCTCCCAAATTCCAAAAGGTCTATCCAATGCTTCCTGATCCATCTCTGATACCCAACTTTTTACCACTTTTAAGATCCACTCTATACTCTCCTTATCTGGCAAAAAAGCAAAGAAAAGCTAAGGTCATTGAATAAAGTAGTCAACCTATTTAAAAGAGGGGTGACCCCATCAATAGAAGGTCGACCTATTTAATAGAGTCTAGATATCTTAAAATGAGTCAAATAGCCTAAAATGCACAAAAAAAACTCCTAAATCCATTCAAACTAGGTATGTTCTCTACTCCAAAGTTTGTGTTCATTATTTCTAACCTATTATTTATTGGAAAATAACACAAAAAATGTAAAGCAAAACATGGTTTGAAACTTACCAATTGTTGAAGCTATAAACACTCAATAATAAACGCTTAAAATTCTTAGAAAAGCCAAGAAATCATTGGTAGGTGTTAAGATTTATTTTTAGAAGTATGAAGCTGTGAAGAGGAAGATTTAGAAAAATTTGAGCAAAATAGTAATGGGTTTCAAAGCACCTTATATAGGCATTCGAGAAGATTAATCCTAGCCATTAGATCAAAAATCGTCCATCTGATGGTAGAGATAAGGGGCTTCCAAAGATAGCCATCTAATGGCTCAATTTTTTTACGGGAAAATATAAATTGATCGATAGGCTCAGATTCGATCTCTAGAGAAATAAAGTGACGCTTGATGTGCTGATGTGATAGTTGTGTCTAAGATGTGACTATTTGGCTACCTGAGAAGATGAACAACTAGAAACTTAATCATTATGTCGGTCAAAGCCTTCTTGAAGAAGCAAGCTTAGATGGTCAAAGTTTGTTCATCATGAAGACGGTAGACCTAATCATGCCTTGACTCTAAAAGCCTGAAGTAACTCAAAGAGTTACTTCAGTTGGGGGGAGGGGATAATTGTTGAGAGTTATCTCAACAGGTCCAATGGGCCAGGCTCATATATGAACAAATTATAAATGCAGTGACAACAAGGACGTAGATGCAACATGATGGTCGAGATATGCCTCTTCTTTAAGATAGGTGAGTTCAAGCCAAGTATTACAAAGCCAAGATAATGAGAGGATCAAATTCAACGAATAATCTCATTTGAGCTTAAATAAAAAAACTCCCATATTTTCTCTATTATAAAAATCATGCTAATCTCATAAAGATATATTTTACATCCCAAAGGGGCTCTAATTAGAGATACCAATGTTTTTGGTACAGAAGTTCGCATAAAAATGGAAAATGCCCTAACTTTGAGTGTTGTTTAAACTATTGATTTGCATAATTGGAAGTAACCAATAAGGTTTACGACAAAACCTAGAAATCGATCACTGATCCAATTTGAAAAGTAGAAACAAACCTATTTTAAATGGGAAAAAGATCTTTCCCTGATTTTGTTAATTAATTTATTTATTTCATTTGAATTAAGGGCATGTTTACCAAACCATAAAGGAATGTAAAGAAAATGATAATAGGATTAGAAAGAAAGGAAAAGTAATATGAGTGAGTATCATTCATTTCCTTTTTATTGCTTATTTAATTATTTGATAGTGCAATGAGAAACAACCTTATTCTCTTTCTAATGTCTACTTACTTAGAAATGAGAATTTTATTCCATGCAATTACTAAAATACCTTTTTTACATAACTAATAGTTGTTAAATAATAACATTTAGATTTGAATTTTTAAGTAAATATAATATTCATTTCCTCTAACATGAAATGAATACTAAGGGGTATGGGAGTATTGGTATTTCCTTTCCTCATTTCCTTTATTATGTGAGGCCTATAAAATTCTCATTACTGATTTTGTAAGTAAACACATTATTTAAAGGGAAAAGGAATGACTCCTTATTTTCCCTTTCCCTTACATTTTGATGCAAAGCAAACATGAATAAATGTAAAAGGGCTATAAATATATTTAACTAATAAATTGGCCTTAAGTCTACATTGAGCAATTGGTTCGTGTATTCTTCCCAATGTGATTTAATTTTTTCCTCCTCCTCAAAGTGGACGTAGCTCTACCAAGAGTGAAACACTATAATTTTTTGTGCTTTTATCATTTTTTACGCACAAAAGGAGAGAGATTTCCACATGGTAAGGATGATTTTTTGAAATTTTGTTGGTGAAATTCCATCGTCATAAATATGGTATTCACTGACAGGTGACGCTGCCAAAATCGTTCCAGTAAATCCTTGTAAATATGTATATTTATCAGTAAATATGGTATTAACCGAGTGAATTTGTTTATTTCAGTAGAAATACTATATTTCCATGTAAGTATTGTATTTCGTTGGTGCTAGTAATATCCACGATGTCGTCAGTAAATTTTTGTATTTACATAATACAGTATTTATATATAAATGTATTATTTCTTAGTCGCTAGCGATGTTGTCAGTGCTGATGATGTCCGATGGCTTTGCTGATTAATTTTTGCATTTACATAAAAATATAGTATTTCCCTACTGATGGTGGTCTGGTGAAGTTGAAAGCAATTTTTTGTCTTTTTCAAGAAATATTGGGGCCATTTGGTATTGTTTTCAAAATAGGTGAAAATATTTTTGTTTTAGAAAATGAGAATTTTTTGAAATTATACTAACAGTGTTTTTAAAATTTTTACCTCGAAAAACGTGCAAAAACATTTCCAATAATTTTAAAAACAAAAACAAACAGGCCCATTGTATTTCTAGGGGAAATACTAAATTTCTCTGGCAGTCGACGATGTTCAATGAGATGTTACCAATAAGTTTTTATATTTATATGATAACACATTATTTTCATGTAAATGCTATATTTTCTGACAACCGATGATCCGATGACGTTGTAAGTAAATTTTTGTATTGTTTTAAAAATACTGTATTTCCTAACTAACAACGTCGTTGTAGCTGGTAATGTTCGACGACGTCTTTAAAAAGTATTATATTTTTCGACTGTTACCAATGCCAACAAGAGAGGAGAAAGATACATAAAAATAGAAAAAAAAAATATTAAGGATATTTGAGTTTTTATTTTTATTTTCTCATGAGATAAATTTTAATTTTATATAATACGAGATTATTTACTAATTCTTTAAAGTGTACTATTTAGTTAACGGTGTAAATAACAAACATAGAAATCCATCTCAATTTTTCTAGAAACTACCGGACCTTTTCTGCGACTCTCCTCAGAAACCGTATCTTCCAACACCTCGATCAAAGTAGCCCAAAATCAGTTCAACTCAATTTCTGCTTTAACCTCCAAAACCCCCTTTCTGAATTCCTCTCAAAAGCTCAGACATCATCATCACCAGTCACCAGCCATGTTCGGCGTGGTCTTCCCGAACCGGAGCTTCCCCATGGACATCTCCGCCTTCTCCCAAATCGACACCTTCCATTGGATCCTCGACATGAACACCTTCGTCGGCGACGCCTACGACCAGGTCCGCGAGATCTGCATATTCCTTCTCAACAACTTCACTCTCCCTCCCGACAAAGCCCTCGCCGTCTACGTCCAATCCCCAGGCTCCCCCTTCGTCTTCTGCGGTGCTGTTACTCTCGCCCGCCCCTCCGCCGTACTCTCTCTCCCCTGGCCTGATCCCGGCCCCGGCGCAGGCAAGCAGCTCCAGATTGCCGCCGCAGATTCCGCGCCGCCGTCGGCGAAGATCGGGGTTTCGGTGGAGGACCTGGCGTCGCTGCCGTCGCTGGACGTGGTGGCGGAGAAGAGGATTGAGCGATTGGCGTTGAAGGTTGGGGAGAATCTTTTCAATTTCATGCAGTCGTTTTGCGGGGTCGATGGGTCGAAGCTGGTGGTGCCCATGGATATTTTGGACCGCTGGTTCAAGAAGTTTCAGGAAAAGGCCAAGCGAGATCCTGACTTCTTAAAAGGCTTTGCTTTGTAATTTTGGGATGAGACTGATTAGTTGTTATTTATCTTCTTTTTCTAATTATTTTTTGGTTTAGTTTATGTTTTTTGTAGTGTGTGGTTCAGAAGAGAATGAAATCATTTTGGAAATCGATGATTCTGATGTTGGTACATCTTCAAGTTCAACCTTCAAGTTGTAAAATAGATGGGCAAAATGTGATTCCTTTTATTACCAATGGCAAAGGGGAAGAAAGTCGTGAAATTTGGATTTTGGGGTGTTGTCGTCGATAAAATAATGTTGCATATGAAGTGCCTATGTTGAGATTATGCAAGAAGCTAGTTTGGCTTTTGTTAAAGCATGAACCTTTGCTGCTTTGGCAGCTGAAACATCAGTATCCCCAGAATCCTGTTGTGCTTTTTTTGTGTTTTTGGGTTTACTTTTTATTTCATTTTGTCGACCTGGAAGTTGGTAGCCTTTTCCAAATGCAAGAAGAGTTGATTAGGTGATATCGACCTTTTTTTTTGTTTTTTTTTCTTATGATTCATACCATTTATTTAAACTAAAAATGGCAAACCTCTTTTTCTAGATCATTGGTTAATTTGTTTGACCAGTGCAGCCGGTACTCCTCCGACATGAAAATAACCATGCATCATTCTTAGAATAATTAGGACATAGGACATATTTGATACATTGTATTATATTATATTGTATTGTATTGTATAAATAAAAAAATACAATGTAATACAATACAATCTGATGTGTCAAACAAACCCTTATAAAATTTTATATTTTGCTATTTGAATCTTTTATTTTATTAACTGACTCGTTAATTCCTTTGAGTTTTATTCTTGCGAACGTACTCTTTAGGTTATTTGTTTAATCTTAATACTAAATATTTGTGATCAATTATGTCTTTTTATTCTTTAAAAGTGAAATGCATAAACTTTTTCATAAAAATGGCTGGTAACATTGACAAAATGCAATAGAAGTGGTATTTTGACCCAATGCAAGAAGTAACTATAGTCCATAGAAATCAAAAAGGCTCTTAATTGTAGGGCACGCTTAAGTTTTACGTGTTAGGTCAACTATAAAACGGAAGACATATATGGCATGAATCAAACATGTATTGTTTGTTCTCAGAAGCTCTTTTGACCGTATCGTTTTTTATTTTAAAAAAGAAAAAAAAAAGATGAAAAAGATTCTTCCCTTGTGGGCATAACATTTTTTACCACCCCCAAGTTTTGTTACATTGAACAATTCTTTCCAAACTCGAATCACCATTTTGTTTAGTTACAAGATTGTGATCTATTTCCACACAAAAACTGTGTAGACACAAGAGAGAAATATATTTTTATGCACATGTCGTTTTCTCTTCTGCTATTGTTTTCTACCCTCATCTTCCAGGTCTATTGTGCCGCCTTTCCAAAGAGGCTTGATGGGTCAAAGTTCATAGTTGCCTTTGGGCTAGCCTTCGGGCTTCTAGCCATGTCGAGGGGACCTATGGACGATGACGAGGACTGTAACACCTGTTATTTTAACGAGTATAAAGTTGTAAAATTTAATGTGAAAACGTGGCAGTTTAAGACAAATTGCTGTATTTAAATTTACCAAGTTGTCTCCACTATAATACTTATTTACCAAAATGCGATATTGGTATCATATGGCATGAAAGTCTCCAGAGGAGACAAACATCACTCATTTTTCACCTACCCCGCCTCCCTCAATCATTCCCTTCTTCCTTTCATTCAGATCAATCCTCTCTCTCTCACATCTCTCCCTGCTCTTTTCTCTTTTCTTGCTTTTCTTCTTCTGCGTTTCTTCTTCCACGATGAGACAAATCAAAGAGAACCAAAGGAAGAGATCAAACCTTCTCCAAGATTTTCAAGCTATTTTCTCATGAATCTTCACAAACAACTTCTCACAAGCTCAAGGATCAAGGAGACTTAAACGTTTTCAAGATCAAACCACACTTTTGAGCTAAGTTTTGAGGTTAAATTTCTAAAACTTTAACTTTGGTTTTGAGTTTGAGTATTTTGGATTTGGAACATGTTCTAGCATAAACTTTGTGAAACTAGAAGTTTTATGATCCAAGTGTGTTTTATGTGTAAAGATTTGTAAGAAATGGTTATGAGCATTTAAAACATGATATACTAAGAGTAATGTACATTTCTTATGGTTTGGGAATTGATAAATTAAGTTAGATCGACTTAGGAGCTTAAAGTTCTCAGGAATGGGGGAAAACTCTAGTTTTCTAGATTTCTGGTGATAGGCCAATCTGGCAGATCAGCAGGCTGAAACAACCAACAATTTGGTAGGCCAAATTGGGAGTTCGGCAAGCTGAACAATGGCAGGCTGAACCTAATAGTTCGATAGGCCGATGGTTGAATAGGATTGGCAAGCCAAAGCTTGAGATCAACAGACTAGCAGGGGTCCAAACATAGCAGTTTTGTATAGTAGACTGGAAACAATTGATCAGTAGGCCATTTCAAACTTGATTATTTTTAATGTTTTGAGGCTAGGAAATGTTCAAAAACTTATGTGTTTGATATTCAAATATTGAATGCGGTTATTGTGTACATTGAGGATAATGACATACTTAGAGCTTAAGTGGTGAATTTAATTGTGTAAGTTGGAAGTTATTAGTGGATATTTTGCAAAGAAGTAGGGACTCTACTACTTATCTTTTGTGAGGTTTTGATGAATTAAAATTTTATTGTTTACATTGAAAGATAAGTATATGATATTTTGAATGTATATGAATATTACTCATAACAAAAAGATGTGGCACTCATCTTGTATTGTACAATAAGAAATATATTGATTTGATATATGTTGTTGCAAATTGAGGCACATGGTTAAGAAAACTAACTCTATATATAATGATAGATTATAAAGGAATTGTAAGATGTAAAGAGGCCGACGGTTACGTCCTCAGATACGAATACCCTAAAAGGTAAAATAGGAGAAGGCGACGGCGCTTCCTCAGGTCAAAAGTCCCAGAACGCACTATACAAGAATTGACTTGGTGAGATCCGAGGCTTGATGTCCCCTCACCTGACTAAAACACCAGATATTTTAACGGGTATGATTTTTGATAAAATCATATGAATAAATATGTCACTTTAGTATTCTTACAAGTCTCCGTAGTAAATATTTTAAATCTACCTATCACTTACTTCTACCAACCTTGTCCCACTATGTTAATGCTCAATTAAAAAGCATCCTCATCATTTGGAGACATAGAATTAATTCACCTCAACTATCAGGAGACATCGATATGTTTTCTCTACCACCGTTTTAACGCTTCCTTCATCTTCTTCTACAACTTACCCCATTTTTCCCCTCAATTATGTTGACATTATTTGCTAAAAGTCTCCATGGGAGACATAATAATATTTTCTTTCAATGCTCATTTAATTCTCTCCCGCTCCTCAATTAATTTGATGCCTATTTATTCAACCATCACCACTCTCTTCTCTAGTTTCTCATTCTCTCCTTTCTCACTTCAATTTTCAACTAAAAACACAAGGCATAAAGCTCTCTTTGCGACCACAACAACTATAATTTTCAACCACGTTTGAAGTCGTTTTGGAGTCAATACAAGCTTAATTTTTAACCCAAACTTTGGTGTTTTTCAAAGGAGTTTTGAGGTAGGTTTTCTTTAATTCAAACTTGGTTTTAGTATGTGTTTTCTCCATGTTTAATGCATGATTTTTGTGTTCCAAGTTCATGCAAATTTCTAATTATGTTAGCATACATATTTGAGTATTTATGAACAAAAACTTGAGTCCT
>CAMOHE010042958.1:0-12941 GCA_946598075.1 Artocarpus hirsutus
AATAGTCCGGCCTGCCGAACTGCCTTAACACTCAAAATTCATTCATAACATATAATTATCCATAAAAATATAATTAAACACATAACATTAATGACATGAACATTTGAGCACACCAATTCCACGCGAGCGTCACCTGTCATAACACTTAAAATAAAATGGTTAGCACCATTTATCATATATCACAGCACTTATCATGAGTATAACACTTAACATCATCATTAATATAACATTAACGTCGTCATTAACATAATATTATCCGTTACATCAAATTAGGCGGGCGTTACATTATCTCCTATGTATCACAATGTATTTTGCATCTTAACTTTAGTTTATAAACTTAATGAAAATGTTATGTTTATTCTAGGTCTAAACTTAAAATGATATTTCTCCAATAAATTAATGTGTATAAAATAAATATGAGAAAACATCACAATTGAAGTAGAGTTTCATTAAAAATAGCATTGTCTTATACAATGAAATCAAACTAAAAGACAGAGTCTTATTCGGCCTACATGATCCTTGAATTTGAATGATGGCATGCCTTTAGTCAAAGGATCAACAATCATGAATTCAATGTTATTGTGTTCAATGACCACTGTTTTATCCTTAACATGTTCTCTTATGGCTAAATACTTAATGTCTATGTGTTTGCTTTGACTACCACTTTGTTGTTTTTAGCCATAAAAGCTATAGTTGAATTGTCACAAAATATTCTTAATGGCCTAGAAATTGAATCTACAATTCTAAGCCCAAAAATGAAACTCTTCATCTATACACCATGCGACATAGCCTCAAAACACAAAACAAACTCAGCCTCTAAGTGGAAATAGCAGTAGAAGTCTGCTTTGTGCTTCCACTATAAGAAAAACTACATTTAACGATATATTATTTACGACATGTAGTTTTTGAATATCGTTGAAAAGTACATACAACGATATCTTTAACAAACATGCTGTTAATAACATTCGAAACAATAATCAACGACATTTATACAAATGCCGTATTAAAGGTCTCATTTTAACGATAATAGTTTAGTGTCGTTAAATTATTTAACGACGAGTAGGAGATGTTGTCAAAGCCTTGAAGATTCCATGACACCCCTTATAGACGACATCTTGACCAATATTGTCTATAAGGGGTGTCGTAGAATCTCTAAGGCTTTGATGACATCTCCTACTTGTCGTTAGAAAATTTAACAATACTAAACTATTGTCGTTAAAGGAGACTTTTAATACGACATCTATATAGATGTCGTTAATTATTATTTCAAATGTCGTTAATGACATATTTTTTGGAGATATCATTATATGTACTTTTTAACGACATTCAAAAACTACATGTCGTAAATAATATGTCATTAAATGTAGTTTTTCTTGTAGTGGGGTTACGACACGATGACACAACATGAATCTGACATACTTTTTTGCGGGTTCGTGTCGAAAAATTTAACCATGGGTCATTTTAGTATCGACCCTAAACTGACTCATCAAAAAATGAGTTGTATTTAGGTTAATCCATCTGACACTAAAATGATTCGTTTTTGACCCGTGTTTAATTAATTAACTTTAAAAAAAATTTCTATGATTAATATTATTTCAAATATAATATAAGCCTTTAAGAGATCAAACCCTACCTCACTTATCACTCATCTTCTTATTGTTGTGGTATGAAACTCTTCTAATATAATTTTATGTTTTTTTTAAATGTGATATATATTAGTATAGGCAGGTTATAGGCGGGTTGAGGGTCACAATCGGATTACGGGTGGTCATGGGTCATTGTTTTTTGACACCATGCATAAGGAATAGGTTGGCACAGGTCGTGTTCGTGTCAACCCGTATCAAAACCGATCGTGTTTAGGGTTAAGAATTCTTAACCTATTCGTGTCACGGGTCGGATTAGTGTCAACATAATTCAGTAAAAATTAACTTTAACCTAACACTAACCCGACCCGCCAACCCGTATTGTCACCCCTAAGTGATACTATACCATTCAATGTTATAATATTACCATTATGTTGGTCAATTTTTTTAATGAACTCATGATTGTGGATAACTAACATCAAGATAGCAAGTCATGTCCTATCAGGTTGGAATCCAATTTATTGACTATCTTACACTAAGTCTGCTACTATTTTATTAATAGCATTAAAAATAAAGATACAAAAAACATTTGTAAAGCTCAAAGAGATCCCAAATGGAACCAATCCTCAAAAAAGAAAATAAAAGCCTAAAGTTAGAAGCCACATACTTCCAAAAGATAGAATGGAAACTTGCACATTGTTAATGGACTCTAGATAAGCCTTGTTAAAAGTGTTTAAGCCAAAACCCAATGGAGAAAAAACTAGATACGTCTCGTTAAAAATGTTTAAGCCAAAACCAAATGGGGAAAAACTTATTGGGAAAAGGAAAATGAGAAATACATCTATTATAAGAAATTAACTTATCTATAAAAGTGATAACTAGAGAGACTCAACATGTCCTATGCAACAAGAAGAGAATAGAAAGATTGAATTGAAAACCACCCATTAGAGTGAAGACATTGAGCTCCAAAAACCGTATTTTGTCAACTACTTGATTCCCTTTGTGATAAAATATAGGACAATAATGAAGCGACAAAATCCATCTAACTGTTAAGGTTTATCAACAAATCAATGATATAGGAGGAGTCATATTTGAACTAAATGTTGCCTTGATTGAACCTTCTGGTAGAATCAATAGCTATAATTGCGAATTAGATACCCTAATTTTACTAACAATGAAAACATGAAATGAAAAGTAAGCAAGAAAAGAACATACCAAATTTTTAGCAGTTCACTCTCAACGTGAGAACCACATCCACTTTTAAGAATTACACAAATTCACTATGATGAGGAGGTTTATAAAAGAAAATTGTAGATTACTCTCTCCCTAAAATTTTCTATAGCCTCTCAATTTTCAAAACTATACAAATAAGCCTTATGATATCCTATATATATAAAAATACATAAAAAAAAGGTCAGTTTCATAAAATTAAAGTTGATTTGTGGTCGGGAGCTGTGGCCTCAGCTTCTTAATGCCATGGTGTAAAATGCTGCTTTGCCTTTTGGATTTCTCAATGCAGCATCATAGGGTTGAAGTCCAAGTGCCACGACATCCAAATCCAACTACTATGGTGCCAAGCTCTCTGCCACAAGTATTGGAGCTCTCTTGAATACAGGCCATAGCATTGGCTTCTCATGGCCACGACGCTAACTTTGCTTCTATATGGCATTGCTTTCTCAAGGTTGATCTCTATACTCCTCTACATGGGGTGATAATTCGTTAGGGTATTAAATTAAGCTCCACACTTCTTAATAATCTTTCTCTTGGAGACTCATGCACCATCAACACCTCCTCCTTACATCAACATATCAAGTGGATTTAGAATCCTATGAATCTTCTCAAGTACTAAGGCTTTATTCTCCAAAACCAATATGATGAAATGATAATGAACCTCTATATGCTTCATCCTAACATGCTGAACAAGATTTTTGCTAAGTGAATGGCACTTTGACTGTCACAATGGAACACACTCTTCCACTTCTTATGACCTAATCCTTCTAAGAGAGACTACAACCATGCAATCTTGTTGCATGCTTCAATAATAGCAACATGCTTCACCTCAGTAATGGAAAGAGCAACCATCTTTTGCAGCTTCGAGATTCATTTGATTGCCATGCCACCTAATGTATAGACATATCATGTAGTACTTTTCTACCATCACTATCTCTAGCCATGTCAGCATCCACTTAACCTTCCAATCTCAAACTTGGCTTCTTGAAGCACAAGGCTAAATCTGTAGTGCCTCTCAGATATCTAAGAATCCATTTGTTTACCTAGATTTCTTATGTACCTACACACAACTCCCATTGCATGTGCAATGTCTAGTCTTGTACACACTATGGCATACATAAGAGTGTTACTTACGGGTGCACAAGGCACCTAAGTGATATGGGCTCACTTTTGGTTTGTAGAAGGCGACTGTTCCTTAGATAGTTTGAAATGACTAGCCAAAGGTGTACTGATTTGCTTTGCTTCATGTATATTAAGCCCACTTAACACCTTCTTCACATACTTTTCCTCTTACAACTTTGAGACGTTAGTGTTCCTAGTAATCCTCATCCTAAGGATTTGATTTGTAACATCCAAATTCTTCATTGAAAACTTTTTTGACAACTCCTCTTTTAATTTATAAATCTCTTATTTGCTAGCATTCACAATCAGCATATCATTAACATATAGTAGTAAAATGACATAGCAACATAAAGTAGTATATCATCAATATATTATTAACTTGATTAAATATTTCACATAGCAACAATAATTTGCCTGACACTTTAAGAAACGATTACTACACATAAAGCTTCCAAACTTCTTATACCACTATCTACAAGTCTGTTTGAGACCAAGCAAACTCTTATAAAGTTAGCACACTATTATTTGCCTTTCCCTGTACTTCAAATCCCTATGGTTTCATCATGTAAATCTCTTTTTGCAAATTACCTAATGTTGTCTTTACGTCTAATTACTCCAAATGTATGTCTTTGGTGCCACAATTCTAAGTACTGTACTAATGGTGATCAATTTTAGTACTAGAGAGAAAATCTTAATGTAGTCAATGTCTTCTTTCTGTTGGAATACTTTTACAAATAACCTCACTTTGTACTGCTTGTTGTCGTCGTTTTCTTCCTTTATCTAGTACAAACATTTATTTTGCAAAGCCTTTTTTTCTTTAGGTAACTCTTCCAACTACCATATCTAATTGGATACTAGTGAATCCATCTCAGCCTTCATGGCCAAGTCCCACTTAATTGAATCATTAACTTGCATGACTTTATCATAACTTTCAGGTTCATCTCTATCAATCAATAAGATATAATGTAATGATATGGATTACCTTTATGGTGGTCTAATTGTTCTATTAAATCTCCTAACTAGAGTAATAGGAGTTCTCTAATCTCCATTGCATGCAGTGCCATAAATTAGAATTTATTGTAGAATCAGCAACCGCAACTATGTTTGCGCAACCTCGAGCAACAACCATTACTTCCTTCGTGACTTTCTAGATAATTACCCTACCAAAATCAAATTACGCATTTGTTTTGGCACATGCCTCACCTTGTCAATCTTCGAAACAAACTCATTTGCCATCTTTAATTTGAGATCACCAATATCAATAATATCTAAAGGCTCTCCATCTGCAAGATACACCTTTCCATGATTTCTATCAATATAGTTCACAATAATCTCATGATGTGTAGAGGTGTGAAAGATGTTCTAGTCTAATACCCATAAATTAACAAGACTATCAGCCAACAAAAATAAAGCATCTTGTACCTCATTTGTGGCTATGTTTTAAGGCTTATTTTCCTTTGTCATTATTGGGGCTCTATCATAGTGGGCCTTTACATGTTGAGGATACAAAAGTCATGGCCTCTTTTGGTGGGTTCAGTTGTCTAGTCTTTCAAGAGTTGAGGTGGCAACACATTAGGAGATGAAAGTTGATAAGTACATGGCAGTTGTTTTAGCATTAGGAGTGAACGAAACATGCTTTTAGTCTTGCTTGGTAATGGCTCAATTGGGTTAGGCTGGACCCAAGTAAACTTAAGGATAGTCACGTCTGAGGACGAGTGGCGAATGGCATGGAAGAGGAATGTGATCGATTATGGATGATTTCCTTATGTCCTTGGTGGTGAAGATATGTCCATTAGGCTGGATGAGATGTTTGAGTGAGATAGCAAAATTTAATGGTCCTTCAAGTAGGGTAGCTTCTAGAGAGAGTTGGGTAGTCTCTGTCGGGTGGGGTAGTTTAACATTTAGTGAGAGAAAATATGGTGGATCTTCAGTAGTGGTCTTGGGCTTCTGTGGGGCTCAATAAAAAATGTAAGGTTCTGAGTTTTTTGGAGAATGATGGTGGATGATTTAGGCCATGGTGGTGCCCTTAGTTGTTTGAGGTCTATAATGATTTTTACGGAGGCTTTGGAACAATCTTGTAGAGACTTGAGATAGTGATATGCAGTTTGAGCTTGGTGTCCACAGTTATGGAGTTTTTATTGTGGCTGGATTCCCTCCTAGAAGGTGACCGTTGGTGGAGAAGATGATATGCATAAAGAGCAAGATGATGACTATGGTGGTGTTGGGATGTTGTTTGATGATTTTAGAGGTAATAGTGGGGGTATTTATAGGGGAAAAGGTGGCTTTAATTGGTTAGGGTTCCCCACTTTGGCTATTTACTTAGAGAAACTTTAAGACAGTTACACAATAGAGGCTATAAAGGGAAATCTTCTACCACAGGAGAATTTCCCTCCATGTTTGAATTTTGGGCTTTAGTGTAATATCGGGTTGTCATTGTCAAGGGTTTTCATGGACAAGCCTAAGAAGCCCACTTTGGCTATCCTACCATGGACGGAACCAAAGTATGAAGGCTTGTCTTGGATATCCTTGACTTGAGCCCCACATTGACTTGTTTCTACAAAAAAGTTGATTTGTCTCTTGTGGCAAGAGGGTTACATGACTTTGTTGCTAGGTTTTCTCAGGTAATTTGATTGGCTTAGTAGGTGGGCTGATGGACTGGTACGTCAGGTAGGTCAAATGGGCTTTTTAACAATATTAGGCAAAGGCTTTGAAATGGACATTTTTGGCTTTGTTTTATTCTAAATTCTTCTATACCTATTTTATTTTCATTCTAGTTACAATTGACCTCCTAAGTGGGTTGAAAATGTAATTAGACCAAATAAAATGGGCTCGTTCATGTTCCTTGGCCTTCCAAATCATAACCCAATTAGAGAACCCTAGAACATGGCTTGAGTTTATATACCTTACCTTAGCCCATATCACAAGATATGGGTTGAGCATAAGCTTTGCCAAAAAAGGGTATCAACGGTCATCATTCTTCTTTGGTGCTCTGCAATTCTTCTTTCAATTGCTAGTTTTACCATAATTCTAATATTCCATATTCCTCCTGAACCAAGACTTGCTTCTCTCATTCCTTAACTTCCCTATGCCGTTCTTGGTGGAGTTCTTCTTGAACTTTCTACCTCTATTGTCGACATTTAGGGCAGAACTTGATGTTGATATAGGCATCTCACCCCAATCCTTTCTATGACCCTCCTCCGCAAGAATCTAATCCCTCATCTCACTAAACTTCAACTTCTCCTCGACTATATAGCGTTGCTAACCACAGCCTTCATAGGCATCCAACTATTTGCAAAAGATGCTAAAAGAATAAAGGTATGTACCTCATTATCGAAATCAAATCCAACAAATGACAATTTATTAACGAGCATGCTAAATTTGTTAATAGGTTTTGCTGTAGGTGTGATTTTGTCATCTTTAAATTGAACAAGTTTTTCATGAGATATACCTTATTAATGTTTGTACGAGGTTTCTCATCCACATTAGATAATAGCTTCATCATCCCTACGGGTTGCCTTTTTTGTCACAGTGTGATCCGTGTTCTTCGACACTGTCAACCAAACACACCTAAAACCTATATGTCAAGGATACATCATTTCTCATTCTTCATTCCTTTTGGTTTCTTATTTAGAAGGGGCAATTGCAGCTTTTTGCCATGTAGATAACTTCTGTATGTATCTTTCAAAATACAAAGTCCATGCCATCGAATTTCTTAATTTTGAGTACAGTTCCTTTATCGCCAGCCTTCTCTCTCCCTCAAAACCAACATTTTTAATACAAGTTGTTGCGAATTAGTGATAACTTTATAAAAATAAAGTTTTTCATATCCTTAAATATACATATTTTTATTATGTTTTATTGAAATTTTTAAAATTTTGTTCAATTATGTTTATTTTTATATTTTATTTTTTACTAATTTGATTTTATTTGATTTGATTTGATTTTACATTATTTTAGTTGAATTATTATTATTATTATTATTATTATTATTATTATTATTATTATTATTATTATTATTATTTATTTTATTTTATCCTCGCTTATGTCAGTATATGGGTGGATGGGTAACTATTGACATTTGAAACTCAAATAAGGACTAAATTAGTATAAAATTTGAATTTGAAAAGCTGATTAACAAAAAGTCCACTTGTGACACTAGAGATCGTCTCTACTTTCCTTAAAAGCCATCAGATCACCAAGCAAAGAGCCCAAATTAGTGCGTGCAGCACACAGCCAGGAACGTGGACATTAGTCACAGCAACAACCCAGCCAATTCGCGGTTTTGTGCATCAGCCCCCACTTAGTGCGTGCTGGATCCTGTGTGACGCGTCTTATTTCTGTCCCGTGCACCCATCTCTACCGTGAACTACGCGTTTTGCCACCTGCCAGTGCCCAATAAAGCTTCGCCGCATGTTGACTCGTCAAGAACCCTATTTTGCTGCCTCATTTTGTGTTGTTTGGCATGGAAGAAAAGGAGGAGAGGAAGCCTCCATTCTGGAGGGGGACACCCATTCTTCTAGCGAGCATAGTGGCCAAGAGAAGCCTCCATTTGGGGGGTTGAACCTTATTTTGAGAGCTGATCCCCAAATGAAAGGAGAAATGAGAAAAAAGATTAAAACATAAGAATTACAAAATTATTTAGTTTAGTTTTATTTTTAGTCTAGGATTTTACTTTAGTTTTCGATTTAGGTTTTATTCTCATCATGGGAGAAAGAATTTTAGAGATCAAGAAGTAGGAAGTAAAAAAAAAAAAGAAGAAAAAAAAAACTTGAAGATTATAACAACTCCAAAATAAGTTTTTCATTCCTATTCTCATCTTTTTATTTTTGTGTTTTGTAAATAATGAACCTTTGATTTTAGCTTGTTTAATTTTAGTTATGAAGTAGTATTTCTAGAGCTTTGATTTTGCCTAATTATGAAGTGTTAATTTATTTTGTGGTTTTTCATGATTTATTTGTGTTTTCCTACACTTAATGCTTTTAGTTTATTTGGCCAATAAATTAGCTGATTTTAGTATATGGGGTTTGGCACTCGAGAGAGGGAAATTCCATGTATAGATTGTGAGAAATGTAACCTAGGTGATTATAAGATCAAAAGATTTATAGTTTTTTTATAATTATTGGAAGGACTAGAGCTCAATGATTGTTAACTACTTGGTTCTAGATAGAGCTATTGAAATCAAGTTTTGAGCATATTACCCAATTTTACATTCGAGAGAGATAATTGGGTTAATTAAGAGTTCCTATCTAATGAATTATGATACTCACTTCATAATAAAGTTAACACAGGTTAGTTATAGTGAAATTGATATTCTATTATTTTCTATTAATTGTTTTCGTAACTTTATTTTATTTGTTTTGTTATTTTTATCAGTTTTTTTCATTCATTCTTCTATCTAGTCATTCCAATAATCTTAAATCAATTTTTGCACTTAACACAAATTAAACATAATTCTTGGGATCGACAATTCTACAGATCACTCTATTACTTGCAACTGTGTACGCTTGCACGTGACAAATTAGACATTTTAATTCTACCGAGAGCAAAAACATGAAACAAAAAATAAGTAAGAAAAGAACATGCAAAATATATAGTGGTTTACCCTAAAAGTTAGAGTTACGTCTACTTTTAGTTGCTATAGAAATTTACTATGATAAAGAAGTTTACAAGAGATAATTGCATACCACTCTCCCTCTTTCTCTAAATTTTTCACCAATCTCTCTTAATTTTTTGAGTTGCACAAAATAAGCCAAATCATCTATATAAGTATACAAACGAAGAGGTTAGTTTCCCAAAATTAAAGTTGATTCACGGCTGGGTGTAGCTTCCCAGCACCATGACGCCAAATGCTGCTTCACTCTTCGGATTTCTCGACCTAGTGCCACGGCACAAAACTCTCTTCTATGCTGCACTGGCTTCTCAAGGTCGATCTTTGTAATCCTTTGCGTAGAATAATAATTCGTTTGGACATTAAATTAGGCTTAACACTTCCTAACAGTGATAATATCATGCATGACCTCAGCTTCAAAAGTATTTCAAGTACTTAGAGGTTTGGCAAAACACTTTGAAAAATCCTCTGCAAGTACGAGAAATGCCCCCGCAGTCTACAATATGCCTGGAGCACATCCCAATGGCTGGACCATCAGATTAATCTCAAACCAACATTTCGGTATAAAGGGACCCCACTAAACTTCAATGTTAGATTTGTACCCCTTTTATAATGTTAAACCTCAAGCACTCTTTAGCAATACCATACATTTGTTTTCAGTGAATTCTTCATTAATCATCCCATACAGGATAAACATGAACACATAAATAACAATAGTAATGAATTAATTGTCATAACGACTTCTTCAGTAATTTAGTATATTGTCGCTTCCATTGAGAAAGACATATGCCGAAATTATCACTACTACTTCTAGGCATTGAACCATTGTGAATAACGCTTGAATGTTACAATCAAAGTGAATTCCGTAAACCGGCCGCAGCAGCGTCCAGATCAATGATCATAGAAGAAATCTAACGTCATAAACTATAATAGTAATAAATTGTGTTGCCATTCTCTTATAAATTCTGAATGTCCAAAAGCATTTGTTTTCTAAACGTTTTGTTCTGTTTGTCCTTTTTGTTTGCAGATGACAAGCATGGAGCTGAACATCTCTTACGCTTGCCTTGGAAAACCAGCTATTGTCCCTCGACGTGGCAACGCCTTCCCTAATGACAATAGTTTTATTACAAATAGGTCCTCAACGAAAAATATCAAATCCTCCAACTTTTCTTCAAAATGCTCCACCAAAGAGAGCAGGATCTTAAAATCCTTATTATCCAGTCAATTACATGACAAGCGTAACTCCATCCGGGTAACTTTTATTTCTTTGCCATTTCCACTTATAGGCATTACTTTTAGTATTGGAAATAATCTAAATGGTAAATTAGAAAATCTACCTCGTCCTTAGTAGTATTTGGATTTGCGCCCCTCTTATGCTTTTGATATGCCTTAGTAGTTTTGGATTTGTGCCCTTCTCATTTCAAAATTTACAAAGTGTATGGGCAAAATTCTGAGTGAGTTTTTAAAGGATTACGAGAATCATTTCCTATATGATTTTTCTTTCTTTTCTTTCTCTATTTCCTCTCTCTTTTCACTCTCCACTCTCTTCGTTGTGGAGGCCAAACTCGCGAAAGCGTCTTGCGACATCGTGAGGTGTCACAGTCATGTTCATTTTTTTAACTCTTTTATAAAACTAAAGAGATGTTTTTTTTTATTTGATAAAACTGAGGATATATTTATGGTATTTTAAATAACGTCGGAGAATAATTTTACAATTTTTCATTTTCTTTTTGCGCATGAACCAACTCAAGATTAGTAAAGCACTAGTGCACTACTTATAGAAAGGCTGGCTAATATGCCAAGCCATTTAGCATAATGCATCGTAATTACTCTTGTGATTTGCTTACCTTATTTTGTTAAATGAAACAAATGGTGTTAGGCATGTGCTCGAGTTGCATCTGATGATTCCCATCCAGTACTTGCCAAGGCTCAATTTAAATCTTCTGATTCTGTATTTGGCAAAGTTTTACGTTTTGTATCTGCTTCCTACAAATTCGTAAGGCCTTATGCCATGCACCAATGCATTATATCCACCATGTAAGCAAACTCTAAACTTAATTTCCCATAAATTATACAGAAACACAGAAAACAAAGATTAGTTAAAAAAATTCTCCCTTCAACTATATCTCTTGTAACAATGTTCATGATCTTCGAAACTCAATATTTGTTTCCTTGATCTATGAAATATATTAACAAAAAGAATACCTTCCTTTATGATTTTTAGCAAAAACAACAGACATCTCATGTGAGGGACGTTGAATAGAATTTCGTGAATAATTACTCTGTTATTTGCTCCCTATGCAGTCACGCAATGCTGGAAGGACATGTTAATACTTTAAATTTTTTTATGGATTGTTTTATTCTCCTTAACAATTAAAATTTTATATATTATATCACCTTTAGCCTAAATTAATTTTAGACATAATGATGTTCTAGAATACTCCTAATTTATTATTTTCTACATGCCAGTTACGCTTTAACTTTGTTTAAAAAATCATAAGAGAAGTAGTTTTTTTTGTAAATATTTCATAATATGGGGAAATAAATATATTTTAAAAATCAAGAAAGTTCAGGAGCTCAATATATTATTACAAGGGCTATATTCAAAAGGGAAATTATTGCAGTTAATCCCAAAAAGAAAGTGGATTTTTTACAATACAAGAAATTGTAAGCTTATGTTTCAACCAAAGTCAGTTGGATATATACTCATTTATGCTTGTTTCTTGGTTTTATTGGGCAGCTGTTTGTTTGTAAGAGTGTTGGTGGAGAATCCACAAGTATTCAAATGGTCTGTGTTGTTCAAGGCATTTCCCGGCCTAATTGCTGTAATGCTAGCGTATGCGTATTATAATGGCATCAATCAGATTTTTGACATCGATATTGACGTGTAAGTTGAGTTTCAACTATGTATATTGAAAAATATTTCATTAAGTTGCCTCTAAATTAATACAACCTGAAAAATAACCCCAAAAAATAGGTTTTTCATTTCGTTTACTGGTTTGAACTAAAAAAAAAATTTAAGATTAGAAATTTTTTATTCTAACTACTTTTGCTATAGTTTTTCTCTCCCAAAAATTTGAAAATTTTGTCATATCAGTTCAAATATTTTAGTTCCAAATTGGTTTCTAAATTCCCATTTATGGCGTATATTCCCCTGCGCCCTTAGGGATTTTTCGTTGCCACCGGCTTTGGTTTATTATTTATGTATATGATGCCCTCCTCCACTTAATCCTCACCAATTAAAATCAAAGTGGTCACTCCCTAAAAATTAATGCCATTTATTTTTATTTTTTTATTTTATTCCATGCGAAATGTGGGCTAGAAGTCTTTTAGCTTATTTTGTCTTTTGTTATGTGTGTTATTTTCAGGGTCAACAAACCGTATTTGCCCATACCAGC